>VDFB02202578.1:33391-83947 GCA_007258455.2 Sequoia sempervirens | reverse complement strand
GAAACACATATCTCCTAGTCATCAAATACACAACATTGGATATCTTATAGAACATCTTTATCTCTTATACTTTTATCAACTATTTATGAAGGTTTCCATTGATGATGGTGATCTAATCAATGATATCTTTATCTTGAAAGATGATGGTGATGAAGTTGAAAATTCTTCGTGAGAATGTGGATGTTTTTGGTAATCTCATGATTCTATTTAATAGTGTGATTATATCTCCAATATTCATTGAGAAATTACTTATGATCAACTATTTAGGGAACTTGAACATGGTGGGTATAGGTTTTTAGTGTAGAAAATTGTAGCAGTGGTGTGTTGCACTCAAGTGTTGTGGATGATGTAAACACTTAAAGATATCAAGGTAGAGTATAAATTTACTATATCTATTCTTTGTGACAATTCAAGTGCTATTAACATATCAAAGTATCTAGTGATGCATTCCAGAACTAAGCATATATCAATCAAGTATCACTTCTTAAGAGAAAAGGTTGTAGACCTAGAGGTCACAATGGAATATGTGCCAACCCAGGATCAAGTTACAAACATATTCACTAAACCTCTTCCCAAAGAGAAATTTGAGTATTTGAGATATAATTTGGGAGTGGTTGCTCTTGCCTCACATCACTAGATCCTAGTGATAGGGCATGAGTCTAGGGTGAGAATCAAAAAGCTTTGTTCATCCTTGGAAGAAGAGGGAAAAGGCAAGTAAGGTATGATTGGTTTTACAAATTTCAAAAGAATTGATGGTTGAAAATGCTTGGACAAACTCCTTTATCTAATAAAGGGGGAGAAAATTTTGGAAAAAGGGGGAGAAAGTTGGAGTCCCTTTTCCATTGATGTCAAAGGGGGAGAAAAAGTGCAAATTCTCTTTGTGAAAGTTTTCCAAATGCTCTATATTTATCGAAGGGGGAGATATGATAGAAAATGATCCACTAACTAAGGGAGAGAAAGGTTGTGAAAATATTCCACTCATGCTCATCATAAGCTAATGCAGGTATAGTCAATGCTAGAGAAGGAGAAAACATGCATGTTCATGAACAAAGCATTTATTTTTCCATCAATGAAAAAGGGGGAGATTGTTGGCAATAAGATTGTCATTGATGTCAAAAGGGAAATTTTTGGCATTTTGGATGTCATTGATGTCAAATGATCATTCATTGGAAGGATTGATGGAGATCTCGAGAGAAAAGCATGTTTTGCAGTTGCACAATGTAAGGTTATGAAAAGTTGCAAATGTTGTCAAGCAACATTGAAAAAGTTGCTCAAAATTTGCATAGTCTTGGTGAATTAAGATACAAGAACTTACAGAGAAAAAAATAGTAGATCTGATATGGGTTTTTCAAGTAATTTTCAGAAGTATGATCTATAGGTCCAAATGATAAAAATTGAGCTAAAAAATAAGTTATTTTTGTTCTCTAATTTGATTAGGGTTTAGCAAAAAATCCCTAAGGGTTTTCAATCACAACGCTTTTTATTTTATATTTTTCAATTGAATGTTGATAGACAATTATCAATTGCTTAAGTTATGACTTAAGCCTTCAAAGTCATTATGTAATCGACCCTTCATCCTAGTGGAGCTTGTAAAATCTATGGCTATTTTGATGTTTTGGAATTTAAGAGGTTTTAAAATTCCTCAATTGTATTGAATTTAGGGGTTCCAAGTCTGCAAGTTAGGGATTTCTAAAACCCTAAACCCTAGGTTTGAGTGTGCACTTTTGTTATAAAACTCTATGACCTCTTATGACTGGTTCCTAGTCATTTAAGTTATAACTGTAAGAGTTATCTTGCATTAGCTAATAATTAATTAATATTTAATTGATTATTAGCCTAATTTATTCTCACACACTTTAGCTAAACTTAAGAATGCTTTATTAGTTGAGTTATTATTAGATCATTATGTCACATCTCATGTTATGTTGACACTTGTCATGATATGATCCTTTCTTATTTAGGGCTTTGCTCTTATAAGCATTCAACTCATTGTAATTACTCTCAGATATTATTCACAGAGAATATTGAAGCTTTCATATCTTCTTGAAAGCTTCTTCTATAACTTTTCCTTGTTGACGAATATAACAATTCTTGTTTGCAGATCTCTTGCGTGGAAGGTGTCTTTGTTTGTTGTTTGATCCTGTGGCTCATGGTTTTGTGCTTGTTTCACAATTCTAGCATGGTATCAGAGCATGGATTCAACAAACCCCTTTTCAATTTATGAGATTTTCTTTCTTCAATGAGGGTTGCAAGCTTCAGATTTGAATCCCCTTTGCTTTTTTACAAATTTTGGAGGTGTGAATTTTTTGAAGCATTTTTGTGTGAAAAGGACCTCCTCATTGGATGTAGAGCTATTGAGAAAGTAAAATTTGGCTTTTGTTTTGCTTGATTCCGATTCCGTTGGTCAGACCTGTGAAGGTTTGAAGAAAGGGCTTTTTGGCCAAATCTAGGGGTTGCCTAATTTTTTGGGGTATTTAGAGCCCAAACGGACCTCACCATTGCATCCAAAATGGCCAAAAACCTTAAGATCGCTTATCAAATCATCAAATTTTGAGTCAAGAGCTTCTGAGGAAAATTTTTTTTGCCAGGGAAGTCGTACAACCTCCCTAACACGTGAATCGAGGTGAATTTTTTTAAAAAAATATATATTTTTTTCCTGTATGTAATTTTTTTTTTCAAAAAAATAAAAAAAAATATTGAAAAAGCCCTTTTGGGCTGACGCAGATATTTTTGTTTTAAAAAATACATTGTATTAAAAAAAAATTTAAACAGGAGGAGGTACCCGTGGGTACCTGCCACCCATATGGTGGCAGGCCCTTGGGCCCCGCCTCCCTGTGGTGGTGGTACCGTAGGGGTATTGCCCCTGCCACCTTGGCAGGTGGTGGCCCCTCCAACCCTGCCAAGGGAAAAGCAGGTGGGCCCAACCCACCGCCATTTTTTTTAATATAATTTTTTTGACTAAAAGTATTTTTAATAATTTTTTTCAAAATTTTAATGTAATTTTTTTTTCAAAAATTTATTAATGTATTTTTTTTTTTCAAAAATTATTAATGTAATTTTTATATGTTTTTAAAAAAATATATAAAGTTTTTTGTCTTTTATCTTTAAAAAAAAGTCAATTATTATTTTTTTGCAATTTCTTTTGCAAAATAATGTAAGTGCAACCTACTGGAGAATTTTTATCTACAACACTAAAATTGGCAGACCTCTAAATTTGGAGGTTTTTGACAAATTTGGCAGAGATGTTCTTTTTCCCTTCTCATCCCTCTCCGTTGGGCTTTTCAAATTTGCACCCAATATTCTAGAGGCAATATCTCGACCATACGGTGGGCTTTTCAAGTGCAACTTTTTTTGAAATGGGGTAGAATTTTGAACTCTTCGTAGTGGTGTAGGTATTTTCTAGTTTTGACTTCCAGGTTTTTTTTAGAATTCTATTTTCTTAGTGCTGTAGTTTTTCAATTCTCATTTTGGAGACTTTGACGGGCCATATCTTCTACATCCAGACACTTTTTTGGGTGTCATTTTTTTTCAAAGTGCATGTTTTTTCGTGTAATTCATCAAGGTGCTACTAGTTTCCTCTTTTTATGTCAGATAATTATATTTTCAACATGTTGTCCTATTTTAGACCTTATGGGCTCACATTGCATGTTTTTATCATCTGTAAATGCACTAAAATAAAGTGCCTCAAATTTGTATGTGTAGCGTTGGGATTCTTGTACATCACTTTGTTCCTTGTTGTACTCGCACTATGATATAAAGTGCCATGGGCATTGATTTTTTCCTTTGTTTTCCTTTATACCTTTCTCATGCGTATGTGACTTTTTTTTTCACATCCTTTATACCTGCTTGTACTTTAATGATTGCACCTTCAAATGTTCTTGGTTCCTCTTCATGCACTACTTTCAAGCATTCAGTTTCAGTTTACCTATCATACCTCTCCCTTGTCAGCATTATGGGGGGGTTCTACTATTGGTGCTACTGCTTCCTTGGTTTCGTGTTGGAGTGAGTTATGTATACAGTATTTGTTCCTATGTACTAGGAAGATGCAACAGCTGGTTACCCATGCATTTTGGTGAGATGGAGCACTTACCATATGGACACTCTTGTATTCCTATTTCTGAAGGCGACCTTCCATTTTCTCATGATCAATTCTTCAGACTTTTGATACTTTTTCCATTTGTATCTTTGAGTTCCAGGTGTTTTCCTTTGTTTTCCATCTGATTCGAGTAATGTCATTGGGGGCACTCATATAGATTCTTGTCTTCTTGATCCTGATCATTAGATGTTTCAATGGAGGTTATTCTTTCGACATTACAATAGTCATTCTTCAATAGTGTTTGCAACTTCTTCATGCTTCTGTGGTGTTCTCTTTGTTCCTATCTTTTAGGACAACCTTGTCTTGTTTGCAAGCTTCTTCAGTCCTTCACTTGGCTTTCATCTCTTTTTGGAGTAGAGTTTTTCCCATGAGGTTTTCTCTATTTCTCCACATTATAGAGATCTTTTGTTTGTACATGGGTTCCTTACTTGGCCTTGTTTGCTGGGACCCATATTGCATTCTTTTTAGGGTTTTTAGCTACTCCCTAAGTTCATCTTAAGGGGGGGTGTTAGAGTTATCTTGCATTAGCTAATAATTAATTAATATGTAATTGATTATTAGTCTAATTTATTCTCACACACTCTAGCTAATATTAAGATTGCTTTATTAGTTGAGTTATTATTAGATCATTATGTCACATCTCATGTGATGTTGACACTTGTCATGATATGATCCTTTCTCATTTAGGGATTTTCTCTTATAAGCATTCAACTCTCTTTGTAATTACTCTCAGATATTATTCACAAAGAATATTGAAGCTTTCATATCTTCTTGAAAGCTTCTTCCGTAACTTTTCCTTGTTGATGAACATAACAATTCTTGTTTGCAGATCTCTTGTGTGGAAGGTGTCTTTGTTTGTTGTTTGATCCTATGGCTCGTGGTTTTGTGCTTGTTTCACAATTCTAACAATAACCCATGTCACAGTTTTCGTTCATCAATCAACCCCTTGGTTCCTTTTCATCGCTTGTGCCCATAGGTCAAATATTTGATCAAATGTCCTAAGTCTGCGGGTCATGAAATAAATTTTTCCTAAGTCTAAGTTTTTTTCTAGGTCCAACATAAATCTAAGTGTCAAAATCTTACATTGATCTAGTGAAATGACCCATTTTAAGTCTCAACTAAAAGCACACACTTTAAGTTGTCTTGAGTCATGTATCCTTTAGCCCCACAACAACATGTGTTCAATTTTCATTGCCCCCCACTCACCTGCAAGGAAAGAGCGGGGATGCAAGAGGGTGCCATGTATCTAGTGGATCTTATGGCTCTTCGTAGAGCTCGTTCAAAGCTGGTGGTGGGCCCAAAGTTTTAGGGGATTGAATTGCAACAGTCGAGATCCATATGTCAGTTCCCCACTATCTTGTTGGACATAGTCAACATTTACAAATGAGACTGTGAGAATGCGAGATGTCACCACATTAGCTCCTTTGACACTTCCAGAGGCGGTGGAACTAGAAGAATATTCCCTACTAGGTGTTGCATGTTCATTACATCATGTGGGTAATTCATAGTGTTGTGAATTATTCTGTGTTGGGCAAGGAGAAATATGCAATGCAGATCTACGATGCAAGTTTAAGGGAGTTTTGATTTGAAGACCATGTTTTAAAATTCTATTGGTCCTTTGATCTCAACCATCTGTCTTCAATCGAGTGGCTAGAATTCAAATTTCAACGGATTGTGGCTTCATTTCATGGGAAGACCTAGAGTAATTGTGCAACTACATTTCTAGGGACCAAATCAAGCCCAATTGACTCTAAATCAATTTTTTACGCTTTGCCCATATTGCATTAATGGTTAGGATGGCACCAATGCTCCTTTATGTGTTGCAACTTCCAAATTATTTTGTTAGAACATACTCGCTTGGATTTAGTTGTAGATTTCCTAGGAGTTCCACGTCTACATTCATGAAGATTATGATGGAATGTCTGCTGATGGTGTCACAATCGTTATGGCTAGGGTTTTTGTTCATATTTTGGGAGGGGAATTCAAATATTTTAAAAATTCAATTGGATTTCATTCTTACTATACTTAGGGTTAGGGTTTGAAATCAATTTTGAGTTGTGCTTGCACTATAGAGGCAAATTTTTTTGTCATTCAAAGGGTTCTAATTCATAGTTTTTGTAAGTCTTTGTATAGGGTCAAGTTGAGTAGGTAATCCTAGAAAACTCAGAGAAGGAATGTTGTTAGTTTTTCCCTATAGTAATAGCAAATGACTCAAGCACTCATTGTGTTTTCTCATATTTGAATGTCAATATATTGTTGTCTCCATATTGTAACACAATATCTTTTGAATCATTTAATCAAGGATTGTTCATGGTTCTCATATCATATTTGTTGTCATGAATGTTTGAATTGTTAGTTCCTATTCAAGGAGTAGATGAAATTTGATTTCAATCCATTCATTAGAAATTGTGTTGTTATGATAAGGATCTGTAAGGAGAGTAATGGTATTGTCCCTTTGTTGGTTTCTCATTGCAAGGTAATGGGTTATAAGAAGCGAAGAGTTGGTCTATTTTAGGAGTTTATTTCATTCCTAGACTCTGTGTGGATAAGGCACTAGTCAAGGAGACCTATAAAGTTTGAAGCTAAGGCATAATCAAACAACAAATGAAATCAAGCCATTTACATTTATGTATTTTTACTTTTTATGTCCATTACCACACTATAAATAACTACTGAAAGTATAGAGGGTCTCAAAGATGATTTAGCCCATCAAGTTACCTCCTACCATATTAGTGTGAAGAATTTCTTATCAAAGGAATCATTACATGTTTTTATTGTTGCATGATGTTATAGGGAAACCCACCTTGGTTTTGCAGAGCCTAAATTGCAAAGGAGAACTTGTAAATCTATCTCTTGTTCGTTGGCCACTGACCTAGGGTTTTTGAGCATAAGGAGTAGCTAATATTTAGGAAAACCCAGACAATCAGTTGGAAACACCAACAAATTTGTGGCTCCAATGGGGATGAATTGAACAAATCTTTAGGTGAGTAATTGAAAATGTACTTTTCCTTAACCGAGCCACAAATTTGGTGACTCCACTGAGGAAGATAGATGCATATCCATTTGGAAGGAGTCTGAGCTTTACTGATCTAAAGTTTTGGGTTAGATGATCTAATGACCTTCATGCTTGAAGAAGGAAGCTATCACAACATTTCTGGTGTGTTCTTGAAGTTTGGTGCTCTGCTGGTGGAGAGAAAATAGAAATACTTAGATCTTGGAAGGAGCTTCTTGTTGCTTGATGATCTTTTCCTCTTTCAAAGAGGTATGACTCTACAACAAAAAAATTACATCATCAAAAGAGTTTGGTCTGCAACAGTTCGAGGTATTTATCTATTGCAACATTTTGTATGAAGGTCAGTAATAAAGTTCTAGTAAATATTGTCCCTTATTCAATACTTTAAGGTACTAGTAGAAAAGGGAGTTGAGAAAGTTGGATATTTTGAAGTAGATAGTTGTAGAGGGATAGGTATTCATTAGAAAATATGTATAACCAGATGGGTTCCCCCTCTACAAGCTATTCTGCCATGATTGAACCACATTCATACCCTCAAAGAAAACCTTTCTCTATAGAAAGATATAACCCTATGGATTTCAATAAAATACGAGGTTATCCACACATTGTCTCAAGAGAAATAAATGGATACCTGCCTAAGTTTTGAGGAGGTTATGAAGAATCGACATCAAAACATCTACAGGTTTTCACTAGTTTGATGGTGGAATGTCAAATAGAAGAGGAAAATGTTGTCATGAATTTTTTTAAAAGAACTTTAGAGAATGATGCTAAGGATTGGTTTTGCAATATGCCTTTGCATTCTATTTGTTCATGGCATGAGCTTGAGATACTATTCACAGATCAATTTTGTGAGGTGAATAATGAATGTTCTTTTGATGGTAGGCTTTTGCACAATCAAGAAAATTTTGAAGAATATGAACATTTGATTGAATACATGTCACCTCTTGATGCATTATGTGACATAAAAAGATATGAGCGTGAATCCTCCTATGGTTTTCATGATAGGTTCATGATTTTTTTTGCTATACTAGCATTAAGTAGACCCGCTGAATCAATATGTATTAATTTTTTCTAAGAAAGCCTAGTTTGAGTACAATGCCACAAGATTGGAAGCCTTCTAGACTTAAACAAATATGTTAGTGGCTTTCAATTGTTGATAGGATGATAGGGAAGTGTGGAAATCATTTCCTATCTCGATTATGTGATGCTACTTATTCTAGGATTATTGATGTGAGTATGGATGGTAAAGTAGAAGATAGTAATGATGCATATTGTTGTGGTAAGAATCATGCTCTTGGGAAGCCCACAAAGGACATGTGTGCTGATGAGAACAACAGTATAGCTGCAAGGTATGATGAAGTGACAAAAATATTTGATTCCATACCTTCTGTAGATGTTTAAACAACAAAAATAGAGAGCCAACTCTCTATATCAAATGAGTGTGATAGTATGTGTGGTGATATTTAGCTGGAGCAATCATCTGTGGAAGAAGAAGAAGATGTGTATGCAAGAGATTGACTTTGTTGATTGTTGTAGTAGTATGGAAGAAGAAGAAGATGTGTATGCAAGAGATTCTTCTGATGAATCAGTTTAGGTAGCTAATTTTGTTGGGTGTGCATATGATGGTGATGTAAGTGATGAACAAGAAATTGCCTCCTTGTTTGATTCCCCACCTTCTTTTGTCCCTTGTTCTAGTTTTGAAGTTTTCACGAAGTTTTTGCATGAAGATAGCATAGATGTAGTTGTACATGAAGATGAAAATGTAGAGATAAATGTTGTTACACCTACTAAATTTTTGTATGATGAGTTTGTACTTGAGGAGTGTGATTGTGTCAGTCACATAGATACCTATGAAAACTTATTTTTAGGGGGTGCAACTTGTTAGAGCTGTAAAAATCTGATGTTTTTACATGTTGATCTTACTCATAAAATTTCTAGATTGGTCCTACCGTGTGCATATTTCACCCATATTTTTCCCATATTGCCCCATTGAATCCATTAGGTCATGCATTCTCACATTCTGGTTCTTATCGGCCTGAGATGGTCAAGGTCTCCTCGACCCATGTTGCATTTTTTGCTTGCATGAGTCTGTGTTTCCTATCAGCAAGACTCATTTGATGTCACAACGATTGAAGTTTTCATGTAGGCAGCATTCAGCGGGACTTTGTCTTTGTCTCGGCAATGGAGGAAAATCTTATTGGTGAGATTGTTATCTTTGGGCCGAGGTCTCAGCAAATACTTCATGTCTTAGCGACCCGCGTTTGGAAAAGACATATCGGAAAAAGAAATCATTTTCGAAAGGATGTCATGGCTATCTCCATATGTCTTACTGACTTGTTCACAAATTTTCACTTCGGCATATGTGTTGTATTCGGTATGTAGTCTCACCGAAGATTTTTGTCTCACCGAATGATGCATTGAAAGTCTTATCGGCAGGAGTTGCGACGTCGATATATGGTCATAGCAAAGTGTATGTGTCTCACCGATGGAGTACTAAAGGTTTATTTCAAATAGCTTTCGGTGAGAGGTTGGCTATGTCTTGGTGATCAAGTGTGGACTCGGGATGTTTCAGTATGACTTAGTGGTTTCTTTGGGACCTCTCCCCGATTTTGAAATGTCTCGGCGAAAGCGAGTGGGAGATGCTTCTTGGTGTGAATTTTCTCTTGTCTCAACAACTCAGGATGAATGAGGGAACTTTCGGTGAAACATGGTATGCTCTGCGAGAGGTTTTGCCGATATTAGAATGTTACGGTGACTGTGAACGAAACAAAAGAATGCATCAGTGAGAGATATCTTATGTCTTAGCGATTGGAAGGAACGTAACATGGGGCTCTCAGTGAAACATAATGTATGCTGTGTGACATCTCACCGACGACATAAGGTCATGGCGAAACGCAAAGGGGACAAAGGGATACTTATTGACTTCGGCATAGCAAACAAATGGTCACGGCGAAAGTGAACAACACAAAGAATAGAGGAACACAGGATGACTAATGATTGACGATTGAATTTCCTTTGGCATACTTTCTGGTTGTCTCAGCGACTATTCCATTGGTGATTAATAAATATTCAAACACTGTGGGCTAACATATGAGAATTTCTAAATACTGTTGAAGGCTAACATGATTTTTGCCCGATCTCTACGATGGGCCGACATGAATTTGAAGCGATATGATTCCTGATGCTAGTGTATAAATATGCACTCCCGATTGTAATTGAGAGAGATGAGATCTTAGATAGATACAATAGATTAGGAATGGACACAGTCGAATAAATTTCTCATTCCAGAGACTATGTTGCATGTTTTCAAATGGCATTTTCAATGAAATTTAGCTGGTGTGGTAGTTTATTTCTGGTGTCAATTATCTGTTGAATTTATTGAAAAGTATTACTAAGTTGTCTCCAAGTTGATTCTTTCTGGTTGTTTAAATTGATATAACAAGCTTATTTTTAGTTTATTAGTGCACATTTGTTGTATTTGTGTGTTTAATTAACTGATTCTCTCAAGAAGAGATTAAATCCTTTTAGTTGATCATAGTAATCAGGGAGATTCATCTAGATTATTAAAGTAGAGCTTAGTAGTCATAATCCTGCATGTTTATATGAGTTATAAACATAACATATGCCAACAATTTGATTTTCTGCCAGAATAAGTTGCCCACTTCCATTTCATTTGACTCTGCATACCCAATAAGGCACTGGTCTCTGCAATTTCATCATTTGGATTCATTCAGTTTCTTTACATCTATTTTACATTTGTTAATTGAGCACTTTAGGATTTAGATTAGAAGATTGTTATTGCCATCAAGTTTGAATTCGTTTGTTCACTTCCATTTGCCATTGTGGACAAACCATTGTGCAAGAAAGATAATCATAAGTTAAGTCTGCCCAATTCAGAAAGGTATACCCGCCTAGGTTTGGTAGCACCTGAAGAGTAGAAGGTTGAGTTCTCTTGACCTTGTATGTTACCCTAAAGCATATCAAGAGATTGGCAGCCTCTTGAGGCATCTTGCCTACATTTTTGAGAGCAAACAAATTGGTGACTTTGCTGGGGACAAACATCAGAAAATTCAATTGAAGACAATCATATAGAGTCATTGAAGAAAAGATTTGTAATTTGAGAATTTTTAGAAAAGGTGATTCCGTTGGGGAAAAAATCAGAAATAATGATTTTTGTTCTTTTGGAAAAGTAGGTGGCGACTATGAAATAATTTTTGCAGCTGTTCAAACATGAATGGAAGAAGATCTCAGTTCAGGGGAGTTCATGCTGGAGCTCCTCATGGTTAGCAATGTATGCCATATCATCATACACAACACTGTGGTCCAATGTACCAGCATTCGTACCTGCATGGCACCCCCCCTCATCAATACACAACAATGATTAGATAATTTGATTTGGCAGGGATTCAATTATCCCCTTATCCAATGGATGGCAGTTGGAGAGGTATTGTTCCAAGGTTTACAGGGAATGATGCAATCACTGCTGATGAGCATTTAAGAAGTTTCAATGCTTTCATCCAAGATTTGGGTGTGCTATATGAAGATTTACACATGAGGCTATTCATGATATCACTTATTGAAGACGCTAGGGATTGGTTCAATAGCCTACCAGCAACTTCTATTAATTCTCTCCAAGGATTTCAGGACCAATTCCTTGAGCAATATGGGAATCTAGGTGCACCAGATGCTGCTCTTCATGAATTAATATGGATTCAGAAAGATCAAAATGATACAATTTATGACTTTAATCGGAGGTTCAATAAGTTGCAGAGTAAAATACCTCCTAGATCAAAGTTGTCGGACTCTGTAGCACTAAGTGTTTATTTGAATGCATTTGATCCTAAAATAGGGTATGAATTGAGAAATAAATTCCCAAGATATTTGGCTGAAGCATAGAAGATGGCACTAACATTTGAAAACAATAGGAAGGATGCTGGGATAGTCAGTAAAAGAGACAATCCTAAGGTTCCTTAGAAAAGAAATAATTATTAGTACAAACAGGAGAATACTTATAGAAATGAAAGGATGAGGTTGCATGACATGCCTTATAATACAAACTAGAAGGATGAGAGACCTATAACAGCTAGGCCTGGAAACAAAGAAGCTCCTGATCCATTGAGCAAGAGGGGAAATTATATGGTAAGTAACAATTACTTTTGTGAATTTTGTGATAAGCCACATTCCCCAGATCATTGTGTTGTAGCCCAAAGAATGCAAGAGGAGGGAATGTTGATGGGAAACAATATAGAAGATCACACAGTATATTTGACTTCAAACACTTTTCACCATGTTGTGGAGAAGTACTCATCTTCAGAGGATGAAGGTTATCAACATGATGTTTCAAATCAAAAATACAATGTTCATATGCCTGAACAATAGGTCCTTTCTGACTTTGAAGAAGATTATACAATGCCACATTCTGTTGTGGTGCCTACTCAATGTAGTATGAGGAGACTCACCGAAGAGGAGATAAAGAGACTAACTGTTGCTGCAGTTAAGGAAGCAAAGAGTAAACATTGGCTGAGAAATAGGACAGTAAATGAGAATGAAGGTGTCCCTAGAGGAATCTTTATGAAAGATCAGAAGGCGACACAAGGGGCTAATAAGAAAGCAGAAAGTAGACAGCATAATAAAAGTGAACAAAAACCTGTTCGAAAGGAGAAGATTAGAGAGCTGCTCAAAGATATGCAAGAGACTGATCAGAAGGAAGAAAACAAAGAAGAAACATTGGAGCAGAAGAAAAGGATTAAGGTAGAAGGCTCCTCTTTTAACTTCATTCAAGCGTTATTCCAGGGAATAAGGTATGAGAACACTATCAATGTTGAATCCAATAGTTGTATTTCTGATGAGTATAGAGAAATTGATCAGATGATGCAACTGATAGAAGATGAAACATGTGAAAATCAAGATGATTCCTATGATAGCTTGCATAGGGAAGATGAAGGTACAAGAGATTTTTCTTGCATAACAGATTGTAACAGGGAAAGTAGTGCATGTTGTGAGGAATCTAGTGAATATTTAGATTCTGTTGATGAACCAGAGGATTTTGATCTGCAATCAAGGAATTCTTCTACCTATTATGAAGATACAGTTGATGAAAAAGTGGTTGGTATATTTGATAATAGTTTCCGAACTTTTTCAAACCCATTATATGATGAGGAGTTAAAAGAGGATCAGATGATATTTTGCAAAGGTATGTCCAAGAATGAACTTTAGGTATTTTCAAATCCACTTTATGAAAGAGAGGAGCTAATTTCAAACAAGCAAAATTATGGAATAAATGACTGCGCTGATAATGTTTCTGATTTCTCATTCTCTGATGGTCTTGGATTGCTTTATGATGATGACAAAAGTGAAGTATATTGCTGTTGTGATGAAAATGTTGAGACTTGTTCACTCAACAGAGAGAAAATTTCAGATTTGTTAACTCCTGAATACCAGGGATGTGCACATGAAGGTGATCTTGAAGTTTTGTGTCTAGCTTACATTTGTTTTGACAGTGAAAGATCTTTGTGTAAAGATTCTTATGACCCCCTGTGCATTTCTTGGAATGATGGTGAAACCTTTCATGTTGATCAAAAGTTTGTTTCCATTCAGGATGAGGTATGTGATTTTGAAATTTCTAATTCATGTGAAGAAGATGTTTACTTGCATGCCCAGGAGGATAGAATTCTAGCTTTGATTGGTTCACATGTGCATGATATTGAGGATATGAGTCATGATCCAGTGTTGTCTCTGAAAAGAGATATTGAAGAGGTGCAAAAGGTTTCAGATTTGTTTGTTTCAGACAATGTTGGTCTGACAGATTTTTTTCATTCTCAAAAGAAGCACTTTGATGGTCAAATTTCAATACAGCTGGGAGGGTGTTTCATAATACATAACAGTGAGAAAGATAATGAGGAATTTTGCATTGAATATATTTGCATTCTGTATGTTGAAAATAATAGGGGTTTGTCCCATGATGATAAAGAATTTGAAATACAGGATGGTGTAGGGATTTTGGGCCAAACTGAGCACGATGATTATCAAAAAACTTGCAATGACAGTGATAGGAAAGATTGCATGAGTATCTTCAAGAAGAATCTGATGAGATCAAGACAAAACCATGTATTTGACAGGGGAAAGTATGATTTGAGTTTCAGATTGTAACAACTCAGAACAGGTGAAGTTAAAACACAGAGGATTAAGGGTTGCCAATGCATGGATAACTCTTGCTTATCCTCTTTAAAATTATTTTCTATGCACAGTAGTTTAGGATTTTGTCCATCTCCATTTCACTCTCTTTTTCCATTCATCTCCATTTTGCATTTGCTTTCCTTCTGTTTCATCATGCTTCATTTCCATTGCCATTCATTCCATCTCTGCTCTCTGGTTTATCATCTCGTGTCTGGTCTGCTCACCTAAAGATTCTAGATCCTTGCAATGATCTTACTTTCATTCATCCCTAGATGGAGCCACTGTTAGAGCTGTAAAAATTTGATGTTTTTTACATGTTGATCTTACTCATAAAATTTCCAGATTGGTCCTACCATGTGCATATTTCACCCATATTTTTCCCATATTGCCCCATTGAATCCATTGGGTCATGCATTCTCACATTCTGGTTCTTATCGGCGTGAGATGGTCAAGGTCTCCCCGACCCATGTTGCATTTTCTGCTTGCATGAGTCTGTGTTGCCTATCGTGAAGACTCATTTGATGTCACAGTGATTGAAGTTTTCATGCAGGCAACATTCAATAGGACTTTGTCTTTGTCTCGGCGATGGAGGAAAATATTATCGGTGAGATTGTTATCTTTGGGCTGAGGTCTCAGCGAATACTTCATGTCTTATCGACCCACCTTTGGAAAAAGCATATCGGCGAAAGAAATCATTTTCGAAAGGATGTCATGGCGATCTCCATATGTCTTACTGACTTGTGCACAAATGTTCACTTCGGCATATGTGTTGTATTCGGTATGTAGTCTCACCAAATATTTTTGTCTCACCGACTGATGCATTGAAAGTCTAATCGATAGGAGTTGCAGCGTCAATATATGGTCATAGCGAAGTGTATGTGTCTCACCGACGGAGTACTAAAGGTTTATTTCAAATAGCTTTTGGTGAGAGGTTGGCTATGTCTTGGTGATCAAGTGTGGACTTGGGATGTTTCAGTATGACTTAGTGGTTTCTTTGGGACCTCTCCCCGATTTTGAAATGTATCAGCGAAAGCGAGTGGGAGATGCTTCTCGGTGTGAATTTTCTCTTGTCTCAACAACTCAGGATGAATGAGGGAACTTTTGGTGAAACATGGTATGCTCTATGAGAGGTCTTGCCGATGTTAGAATGTTACGGCGACTGTGAACGAAACAAAAGAATGCATTGGTGAGAGATATCTTATGTCTTAGCGATTGGAAGGAACCTAACATGGGGCTCTCAATGAAACATAATGTATGCTGTGTGACATCTCACTCACGACATAAGGTCATGGTGAAACGCAAAGGGGACAAAGGGATACTTCTTGACTTCGGCATAGCAAACAAATGGTCACAGTGAAAGTGAACAACACAAAGAACAGAGGAACATAGGATGACTAACGATTGACGATTGAATTTCCTTCGACATACTTTCTAGTTGTCTCAGCGACTATTCCATTGGCGATTAATAAAGATTCAAACACTGTGGGCCAACATATGAGAATTTCTAAATACTGTTGAAGGCCGACATGATTTTTGCCCGATCTCTACGGTGGGCCGACATGAATTTGAAGCGATATGATTCCTGATGCTGGTGTATAAATATGCACTCCTGATTGTAATTAAGAGAGAGATGAGATCTTAGATAGATACAGTAGATTAGGAATGGACACAGTCGAATAAAGTTCTCATTCCAGAGACTATGTTGCATGTTTTCAAATGGCGTTTTTAGTGAAATTCAGTTGGTGTGGTAGTTTATTTCTGGTGTCAATTGTCTGTTGAATTTATTGAAAAGTATTACTAAGATGTCTCCAAGTTGATTCTTTCTGGTTGTTTAAATTGATATAACAAGCTTATTTTCAGTTTATCAGTGCACATTTGCTATATTTGTGTGTTTAATTAACTGATTCTCTCAAGAAGAGATTAAATCCTTTTAGTTGATCACAATAATTAGGGAGATTCATCTGCATTATTAAAGTAGAGCTTAGTAGTCATAATCCTACATGTTTATATGAGTTATAAACATAACATATGCCAACAATTTGATTTTCTGCCAGAATAAGTTGCCCACTTCTGTTTCATTTGACTCCACATACCCAATAAGGCACTGGTCTCTACAATTTCATCATTTGGATTCATTCAATTTCTTTACATCTGTTTTACATTTGTTAATTGAGCACTTTAGGATTTAGATCAGAAGATTGTTATTGCCATCAAGTTTGAGTTCATTTGTTCACTTCCATTTGCCATTGTGGACAAACCATTGTGCAAGAAAGATAATCATAAGTTAAGTCTACCCAATTCAGAAAGGTATACCCGCCTAGGTTTGGCAGCACTTGAAGAGTAGAAGGTTGAGTTCTCTTGACCTTGTTTGTTACGCTGAAGTGTATCAAGAGATTGGCAGCCTCTTGAGGCATTTTGCCTACGTTTTTGAGAGCTAACACAACTCATAGTCTTCCTCACAAGCAGTTGAATTCAAATTTGTCATGGTAGGGCAGTGTTGCTGAGATGAACTCCACATATGTGTGCCATGGGTCTAATTTTTGTGGAACATATGTCTCAACAAATTGCAAAAATATTGAAATAGAGAGACAATCTGAAGAGTGCACCTCTTTACATAAAATGCCTCATGGTTTGAATGAATGTGTTGATGAGGTCTGCATCAGCATGGGTAATCCCAAGGTATATTGGTCATCCATGGTCCTTGTTTTGAGTGAGGTCATATATGACACATCCCTTTATGATGAAGTTGTTTCTCACAATATGGACGTCATTGTTCTTGATGCTGAGCACTTCACTTGGACCTAGCATGCAACTTGCAGTTGTGATGAGCAACAACAAAGTAGTGATTTTTTGGTTGCTTAAGTTCCTTGTATGCTAGAGATTCAGAGTTTTTAGTTTGATTTGTTAAAGGATGAGTTTCCTTATGCAAGCTAGCATTGTGAAGAGGCATATTTTTCTTTTCCATGTGAATTGGAGGCAATATCTTTTTTCCCTAATTCACATATGGTGATCAAAAGGTATGAAGGCACCATGGAATCATGTGGTGTTGATCAAATTTTTAAATTTATGCCACTTCTAGTACGAAATCAGAAAATGCAATATGTGGTAGTGAGGTGGCCTATATTGTGTGGTTACCATGCAACAACAGGATCTAACATGTAGCAATTCCTCACTTGCTCAAAGGTAACCATGTGTTTTTTCTTGCAAGAAAGAGGTTGCCCTTGCCACTATGGTGTGTTAGAAAAAAAATTGGGTTAAGGGCTCGATCAAATCCTTTATCTTGGAGTTAAAATGACACTGAGAGAGGGGGTGAATAAGTGTCTTAACAGATTTGACCAATTTTTCAAAAACTTCAAAACATATCACAAATTTGTTCTCAATATTACTCTGATTTATGCATTCATGAGTTGAATGTAATCATTTATAAATAGAATTGAGAAAAGTAATAACTCAACAGTGAACAGAAACAACAACATAGTAAAACAAAAAGAGCACAGAAGAACAAAGAGGCACAATATTTTTCCGAGTGGAAAACCCTCCTAGGGTATAAAAATCACTCCCTAAATGCCTTCCTGGCTTAATCTTATAATCAACTGTTCACAATGCCTTATAGCCTGATTTTTGAGCACCCACTCAAGGAGCACCAACCCCTCATTTAGAGATATCTATCTCAAGGAGTACCAACCCCTCAAATTATGTTTTGAACAATTATAACGATTCAGAGGGTTTCTCTATTTTTAGATAAGCACATATCTCTCTGTTTTCTCATCTACATAATACCTTAAAGATTCAATAACTGAATCCCTAAAATACCTCATAGAGAAGAAACTCACAATCTCTGCATCTTATTATACAGATTTTATTGCAAAGTTTTATCCATATATTTTTATACAGCCAAAGAATGATAATCTCAGAGTTACATCAACAGTCGAACAAAAAACTAAGTTTTCTGCTTCTATATATACATCTTGATTTACATGCCAAATAGGTAACTGTCTTCAGGAGTAATGACAAAACAACCAACTCAGCTAAGAGCCGTTCTCAACAAATCTGAAACATGTGAGTTCATTTTTTTGCATAAAAAGCACAACTGTCCACCACAGAAAATCATAACCTCTAATGCATGAATGAAAATACTCAGTCAGGGCATCATTTGTCATAGAGACGCAGAGAGCAATTAAAGAAAATGGTTATTATAAACCAGCAAGAAACACATAAATAAAAATACCAAACAAATATGTAACTCTCATGGCTCCATTATCCACTGTCGAGCTTCCAGTCAGAAATGCACCAAGTAAACCTTCCATAAACCTCTGAAAGAACCGTTACAATTAGCAACAACAGAAACACAAACACTCATGATGGCGGCCAGGCTAGGGTTCGATACCCAGCCAAAAAGAACAAGCTCAAAATGTTTGCCCTAAACCTTTTTATTTCCATCAATGACACGTTATGCCAAAGGAAACTTTAACGTTTCCAAACATTCAATTCGCTTTCACTGTGACACATCAGATTCAGAGAGAAGACATATCGAATACAACATGCTACGCCGAGAGCCATTAAACATCCTTCTGGTCGATGAGACAAAAAGTATCTTTCACCAAAATGAAACTATCATTCTATCACAATAGCTTTTGATATCGGAGAGACATTATATAGACTGCCCCTTGTTTTACCGAAACATCCTAAGCTCACAATAGATCGCCAAGAGAATATCAATCTCACACCGATGAGCCTTTGATAGAAATCCCTTGTGTGATGTCGCTGTAACATACAATCTTCAGGGAGACCTCTTGGAGAAAAATCTTTGACATACCGAAAGAAATTTATAAACTAAGTCGCTGAGATCATGCCAAACTTTCACCAAAAGCACTTCAAAAGACTTAGTCGGTAAGACCAAAGTGTTTGCTAAGACATTCCCTCAAAATAAAAACTCATGCCAATATGCAATGTTTTTTAATCGGCAGTCGGTGTGACATAGCGCATTTGATATGACTTCACACCAAAAACAATAAGTCAGGCCAAAGTGAATCCCAGATGTGATGTCAGCAAGACAAAACCACTTCGCCGAGACCTATTCTGAGAACCCTGACTCTTGTCGATACGCATCCATCCACCATCAGTTGGTGTAACATTGCAATCTCGCTGTGACTTCATACCGATGGTATTACACTTTGCCGATAGACTTCCATTCAACCTCCAATCGGTGAGACAAGATGATTTCGCTATGACCTCAACCCGATACTGCTTAGTTTGGCTGAAGTTCTCTCAAAGAGTTGTTCGGTGAGACTCCTCCCGAAAAATAGATAAAACCTTTTGAGCACGAGTCGGTAAGACAAGAAAGACTTGCTATGACATTACCTCGAAGATGATTTTCTTTGCCGATATGTTCATTCTGAATCGGGTCGGGGAGACTTAATAAAATCGCTAAGACCTCATCCCGATGGCCAAAACCATGCCAAAAAAGATTTTTCTTCTGTCGCTAAGACCACGAACAATGTCACGCCGAAAGTTGCCAGAATGTTAAATTCAATCGACATAACATCAGAAATGTCTTGCTTATAGGCAACTCAGACATTTCAAAGTGGATCGGGGAGACCCTGCCATACTCATGCTGATATGTGTAAGCCCGAATGAGAAACAACCAATACCTGTGATATGCAAAAAGAACCATCCTGACAAAGAAACCATCTTCAAAACTTTGTCAGTCAAAGAGATAGCATTCATAACTTGAACTAGAATTCTCATCACCAAGAGACATCAAAGAAGTGCCATTATAAAGCATAAGGATCTGAGATTTTGTCATCAAGGACAAACCATAAACACAACTGAGATCCAACAAACTCCCCCTTTGTCCTTGATGGAAAAACACAAATGACTCTCCCCCTTTTTGCCTCAATGACAAAGAATAGAAGAGAAGAATGTGCAATGCCATGAAACACAACTGAGAAGCCAACCAAAAATCATGAGAAACAGCTGCAATAAAAGAGCAGTAGTGCAGCAACCAAAATTGAAGGAGAGCTGTAAGTGAATCAAAACATATAACATGCTCCCCCTAAGCAGTAGCTTGGAGATTCAGTGAAGTAATGATTGAGAGATAACTCCCAATCGAAGTCTCAGCCTTTCAAATAGCTCTTTTGCTAAGGGCTTAGTAAAAATGTCAGCCACCTGATCTTGAGATCCAACAAACTGTAAGCAGACTTGATTAGCCAAAACCTTTTCTCACAGAAAATGAAACTTAATAGCAATATGTTTGGTTCGAGAGTGCATAACAAGATTTTTTGATATATTTATCGCACTAGTGTTATCACAAAGAATGGAAATAGGTTTAGAAACATCAATACCCATATCTGAAAGAGTCTGACTCATCCACAGTACTTGAGTACAACATGTAGTGGCAGCAATGTATTCTGCTTCAGCAGTAGAGAGAGAAATAGATACTTGTTTCTTGTTGTGCCATGCCACTAAATGATCACCAAGAAAGAATGCAACACCACTGGTGCTTTTCCTATCATCCAAACAACCGGCCTAGTCAGCATCAGTATAAGCAATCAAAGAAAAATCATTGCTCCTAGGATACCAAAGACCATAATCAAGAGTGCCCTGAATGTATCTAAAGATCCGTTTAATAGTAGTAACATGAGATTCTTTAGGTGATGCCTGAAAATGTGCAACAGTGCAAACCGCCTGCATAATGTCAGGTCTAGAGGCAGTTAAATATAAGAGATTGCTGATCATTGATCTATATTCCGTTTGATTTGAATCAAAAGAATCATCAATTTTAGTAAGTTTGCATCCAGTAGCCATTGGAGTGCTAACATGATGACATTAATCCATTTTAAATTTCGTAAGCATCTCTCTAGCATATTTGGATTGAGAAAGAAATATTCCAGTCTCACATTGAGAGATTTGAAGACCCAGAAAGAAATTTAATTCTCCTAACATTGACATTTCAAACTCAGATTCCATTAACTGAGAGAACTTTTTACTCAAAGAGACATTATTGCAGCCAAAGATAGTATCATCAACATAAATTTCAACAACCAAAATATAAGAACTTTCAGTTTTAACATAAAGATTACTGTCTACACTTCCTCTAACAAAGCCATTAGAAATTAAATGATTGTCCAGCCTAGAGTACCAAGCTCTAGGTGCTTGTTTTAAGCCATAGAGAGCCTTTTTCAACCTGTAAACATGGTTAGGATTATTTTTGCATATAAATCCATCAGGTTGTTCAACATAGACCTCTTCATCTAAATAGCCATTCAAAAAGGCATTTTTGACATCCATTTGATAAACAGTAAAGTTTTTGTAAACTGAATAAGCCAAGAATATTCTGATGGATTCTAATCTAGCCACGGGTGCAAAGGTTTCGCTGAAATCAATACCTTCTTGTTGAGCATAGCCTTTGCAGACAAATCTTGCTTTGTTGTGAATAACATTACCATTTTCATTCACCTTGTTTCTATATATCCATTTGCCTCCAATGACATTCTTGTCATCTGGTCTTGGGACTAACTCCCAAGTCTGATTTTTCTCAATTTGATCAATTTCTTCCTGCATAGCATTAAGCCAACATGAGTCTGTGAGAGCTTCATTAAAATTTTTAGGCTCAAACTGAGTAACTAGATAGAAAGCAATTTGTGCCTTTTCATCAGATTCTGCAGCCTTTCTTCTAGTTTGAACTCCAACATTTTTATCCCCAATAATCTGATCTTTGGGGTGGTATATAGCTAGAGTTTTCGAAGGAGCATTTGATGCAATCTTTTCAGGACTTGCATTTTCATTCTTAGGGCTTGCTGATTCAGCAATAGACTTTGTTGTTCCAACCCCTTCATAAATTATTTCAAATTCAAGTTCTTCTTCCTCATTATTCTGCAAAGATTCAACATTCAGATGTGGTCTTTCATCAAATTTTACATTAACAACTTCAATGATCTTATTAAGCCTTTTGTTAAGACATTTGTAAGCTTTGCTGTGAGTTGAGTATCCCAAAAAGATACCCTCATCACTCTTTGATTGAAAGCTCCCAAGGTTATCATCATTTTTCTTGATAAAACACTTTCAAAAATTTTAAAGTATTTGACAGAAGCAATTTTTCCATACCAAAGTTCATAAGGAGTGTGTTTAGATTTCACCCTAAGCTGTACTCTGTTCAAAATGTATACAACTGTATGAACAACTTCTTTCCAATACATGTCAGACAATTTAGCTTCATCTAGCATGGTTCTAGCCATTTCTTTCACAGTTCTATTCTTATGTTCAACTACCCCGTTTTGTTGAGGTGTTTTTGATGCAGCATACTGCCTTTTAATACCATGTTGTTCACAGTAATCGATAAACTCTTGAGAAGTGAACTCACCTCCTTTGTCTGATCGAAGGAATTTGAGTTTCAGATTAGATTCCTTTTCAACCATTTTTCAAAAGATTTTGAACCTTTCAAAGGCTTCTGATTTGTGCTTAAGAAATGTGACCCATACCATTCTAGTATAATCATTTACAAAAAGCATAAAGTAATTTTCACCATTAATAGACCTAGTTCTAGTTGGTCCACATAAATTAGTATGCACTAGCTATAGAGGTTTTGATGAAGAGTGTTCTTTTGTCTTGAAGCTGATTTTAGTTTGTTTACCACTTAAGCATTCTTTGCACACATAATTTTTTGGCTTGTTAAGAATTGGTAAACCTTTAACATTCTGATTCTTACTGATTCTAACCAGATTTTCAAAGTTTATGTGTCCTAATCTTTTATGCCATAACCGACTCTCTTCAATTTGGCCCATTAGACACATACCTTGAATATTTTCATTGCAAGATGAGTCAAGGAGATTGTACACATTTCCTTTTTTCCTCCTTCCAGCTGCAACAACCTTTCCAAGCTTGTTCTTAATCTCACATCCCTGCGAATTAAAAAGAACATGATAACCACTATCACAGATTTGAATAACACTTAGAAGATTGTGCTTGAGACCTTCCACACAGTACACATTATAGATAGGAGTGTCTTCATTCAGAAGAAGTGAACCTCTACCTTTAATTTGAATACCAGAGTTATCACCAAACTTAACATATCCACCTACATAATCTTCAAGTTTGATAAACTTGTCCTTGTCGCCAGTCATATGGTTAGAACATCCACTGTCCAGGACCCATAAGTCCTTTTTCTTGGAATGAAAAGCAGTTTGAACCGACATATTTTGTTCAATGTTGTTGACAGTCTTAGGTTTCCAAACCTTTTTAATTTTCTGCTGTTTAGATTGCAGATCAGTTATGCACTGTTTGACAGAATGTCCTAAAGTATTGCATTTAAAACATCTGATCTGTCTAACAAAAAAATAGTGTTGCCTAAGACCAAACCTGGGTATTCTAGAATTCATAAGCCTACAAGTACTCACTTTATGACCAAATTTGTTGCAGAAAAAGCAATAACCATAGAAAAAGGAATTATCCTTGTATGAAGGTCTATTACTTCTAAAAAACTTAACATGATCCTTACCAGATTCTAAGTGATTTGAACCTAAGCTTTTGACTTCAGTAGAGGGGTTTTGTTTTGCTTTGTCAGATGAGCATTCACCCTTTTCAAAACCTACACTAGATTTATCTTTATACATTTTCTGCTTGCTGAGCATCTCATTCAGTTTTAGAGTGCTTTCATATTTTTCAATTTCCTTCCTAAGAAGGACTACTTCTTGTTCCAGTTTTTGAATTTCATGATCTTTGCAGCTTATAGTCTCTCTAAGACAGACTTCAGCTCTTTTAGCTTCTTCAAGCTGAGTTTTCAGAGAGATCAAATCTTGATCTGGTTTATGTTCTTGAGAAAGAACTTGTTTTTTGAGTTTTCTGACCTCTTGAAGAGCACATTTCAGCTCACTTTCAAGATCTACTTCACCTTCTTCAGTGTCAATGGTGTTAGAATCATTTTGCTAAGTAATTTCAGCCATGAACAAAGTTTCAACTTCATCAGCTGATGAGTCTTTAGACTCAATATCAGATTCATCCTTACTATACAGACTTTTCTTCTTTTTAAAATTGAAGTTTTGTTTAGGTTTGAAAGCCTTTTTCTTAGGCTGTATTTCAGTTGTCTCGTTGTCATAGATTTGATCATCATAGGGACACTTTGTAGAAAAGTGACCTATTTTTCCACAGTTAAAACATTTAAAGTTAAGTTCTCCCTTATATTTTCCTGATCCATTTTTAAATCTTCTAACAAAATGAGATTCTTTAGAATCAAACAACTCTGATTCACTGACATCGAATTTTTCTTTCTTTTCAGAGTTAAAGGCATTTTCTTTTCCTGTTGAATTATTTTTGCTAGTTCTCATTTCATAGGCAGTAAGAATTCCTTGTAGGTTGTCTAACATAATCTTATCAAAGTGTTTCTTTTCTTCTAGGGCTGAAACCTTAGATTCAAATTTAGATGGTAAGGACCTAACAACTTTTGTGACCACATCAAATTCATTAACCTCTTGACCTAGACCTTTCATTCCATTGAAAAATTCATCAACTCTTAGGAAATATTCAACCACTTTCTCATCATCCTTCATTTTCAACTCCTCAAACTGATGTTTGAGAGTAATGATTTTTGAAAGTTTGACTTTCTCATTCCCTTGATATATAGTTTCAAGTTTTTCCTAGATTCCATGAGCATATTTGCAATGCATGACTTTAGTGAACACATCTTTAGTTAATCCACACAAGATGGAATGATTAGCTCTGGCATTTGTTTCATACTTCTTTTTCTCAGCAACATCAGTGGGAATAGTGGCTGGTACATTGTAATCTTCTAAAACAATGCTCCAAACATCAACATCAAAAGAAACAAGAAAAGCTTCCATTCTTATTCTCCATAACACATAATTTGTTCCATCAAATAAAGGAGCTCTAGTTATAGAGGCACCTTCTTGAGAATGTGCCAGTAAAAACAAACTCCAAGACCAAGATCAATCCAAGGTAACTTAAAACCTATCAGAGGACCCTACGCTATGATACCAATTGTTGGAGTTAAAATGACACTGAGAGGGGGGGGGGTGAATCAATGACTTAACAGATTTGACCAATTTTTCAAAAACTTCAAAACATATCATAGACTTGTTCTCAATATTACTCTGATTTATGCATTCATGAGTTGAATGTAATCATTTATAAATAGAATTGAGAAAAGTAATAACTCAATAGTGAACAGAAACAACAACAACATAGTAAAACAGAAAGAGCACAAAAGAACAAAGAGGCACAATATTTTGCTGAGTGGAAAACCCTCCTGGGGTATAAAAACCACTCCCTAAATTCCTTCCTGGCTTAATCTTATAATCAACTGTTCACAATGCCTTATAGCCTGATTTTTGAGTACCCACTCAAGGAGCACCAACCCCTCATTTAGAGATATCTATCTCAAAGAGTACCAACCCCTCAAATTATGTTTTGAACAATTATAATGATTCAGAGGGTTTCTCTATTTTTAGATAAGCACATATCTCTTTGTTTTCTCATCTACAGAATACCTTAAAGATTCAATAACTGAATCCCTAAAATAACTCATAGAGAAGAAACTCACAATCTCTGCATCTTATTATACAGATTTTATTGCATAGTTTTATCCATATATTTTTATATAGCCAAAGAATGATAATCTCAGAGTTACATCAACAGTCGAACAGAAAACTAAGTTTTCTGCTTCTATATATACATCTTGATTTACATGCCAGATAGGTAACTATCTTCAGGAGTAACGACAAAACAACCAACTCAGCTAAGAGCCATTCTCAACAAATCTGAAACATGTGAGTTCATTTTTCTACATAAAAAGCACAACTGTCCACCACAGAAAATCATAACCTCTAATGCATGAATGACAATACTCAGTCAGGGCATCATTTGTCATAGAGATGCAGATAGCAGTTAAAGAAAATGGTTATTATAAACCAGCAGGAAACACATAAATAAAAATACCAGACAGATCTGTAACTCTCATGGCTCCATTATCCACTGTCGAGCTTCTAGTCAAAAATGCACCAAGTAAACCTTCCATAAACCTCTGAAAGAACCATTACAATCAGCAACAACAGAAACACAAACACTCATGATGTCGGCCAGGCTAGGGTTCGATACCCAGCCAAAAAGAATAAGCTCAAAATGTTTTCCCTAAACCTTTTTATTTCCATCAATGACACATTATGCCAAAGGAAAATTTAACGTTTCTAGGCATTCAATTCGCTTTCGCTGTGACACATCAGATTCAGAGAGAAGACATATCAAATACAACATGCTACGTCGAGAGCCATCAAACATCCTTTTGGTCGATGAGACAGAAAGTATCTTTCGTCGAAATGAAACCATCATTCTATCGCTATAGATTTTGATATCAGAGAGACATTATATAGACTGCCCCTTGTTTTGCCAAAACATCCTGAGCTCATAATAGATCGCCAAGAGAATATCAATCTCACACCGATGAGCCTTTGATAGAAATCCCTTGTGTGATGTCACTGTAACATACAATCTTCGGGGAGACCTCTTGGAGAAAAAGCTTTGACATACCGAAAGAACTTTATACACTGAGTTGCTGAGATCATGCCAAACTTTCACCGAAAGCACTTCAAAAGACTTAGTCGGTAAGACCAAAGTGTTCGCTAAGACATTCCCTCAAAATAAAAACTCATGCCGATATGCAATGTTTTTTAATTGCCGGTTGGTGTGACATAGCACATTCGATATGACTTCACACTGAAAGCAATAAGTCAGGCTGAAGTGAATCCCATATGTGATGTCGGTGAGACAAAACCACTTCACCGAGACCTATTCCGAGAACCCTGACTCTTGCCAATATGCATCCATCCACCATCGGTCGGTGTAACATTGCAATCTCACTGTGACTTCATACCGATGGTATTACACTTTGCTGATAGACTTCCATTCAACCTCTGATCGGTGAGACAAGATGATTTTGCTATGACCTCAGCCCGATACCTCTCAGTTTGGCCGAAGTTCTCTCAAAGAGTTGTTTGGTGAGACTCCTCCCGAAAAATAGATAAAACCTTTTGAGCACGAGTTGGTAAGACAAGAAAGACTCGCTATGACATTACCCTGAGGACAATTTTCTTTGCCGATATGTTCATTCTGAAGCGGGTCGGGGAAACTTAATAAAATCGCTAAGACCTCATCTTGACGGCCAAAACCATGCCGAAAAATATTTTTCTTCTGTCGCCAAGACCACAAACAATGTCACACCGAAAGCTGCCAGAATGTTAAATTCAATCGACATAACATTAGAAATGTCTTGCCTATAGGCAACTTAGACATTTCAAAGTGGATCGGGGAGACCCTGCCTTACTCATGCCGATATGTGTAAGCCCGAATGAGAAACAACCAATACCTGTGATATGCAAAAAGAACCATCCTGACAAAGAAACCATCTTCAAAACTCTGTCAGTCAAAGAGATAGCATTCATAACTTGAACCAGAATTCTCATCACCAAGAGACATCAAAGAAGTGCCATTATAAAGCATAAGGATCAGAGATTTTTTCATCAAGGACAAACCATAAACACAACTGAGATCCAACACTTTGACAGGCTAGTGTTTGACAGAAGCAAACATTGGCATCCCTTTTTCATTTGATGGCCTAGAGCCATCAAATGAGGTTTTTGAAGGTTGGGAAGACTCTATGGCCCAATATATCAAGGAGAGAGTTAATATTGCACTACATCCATGGTGACTTGCTTTGCACACCATTATGTAGATTTTTTTTTGTCATGCATGTTTATAGTTATATATAAGCTCGTTTTAGAGAAAGGAATTGTTGAAGTCGGTAGAGATTTTCTTGGAATTAACATCAAATTCCATGATACAATAAAGATCCAAATAGATTTAGTGTCATCGATCGATATTAGGTATTAAAAGGTCTAGCCAATAGAGTGGAAATTGAAAGAATTTAACTATGCATTTTTTTCTTTCCTGGTTCTAAAAACAAGAGAAATCTAGTTATGGTGTCAACGTTGCACATTAACTATGCTATTAAAATTGCACATTAACTATGCTACACAAATTGCACAATCCTTAGAGTGCGATATTAACATGACGTCAATAGTTATACATGACTAGGCATGTTACATGATTTCTTGTCATGTCTTCAAACCTTGTTTTAAAATCGTTAAATTGGATCTTACCTAATGGAGAGGATCTTACCCTACCAAAACCCTCCAAGGTTTTTATTAACATTGTTTTTTTTGTAGATTTAGATTCCAAAAAGTGGGGTGAAGAGGTTCTAGGTGACCGAAACTATATAAGTCAAATACATAAACAAAGACCAAATTTGTTCATGTAGATTGATTCTATGGGCACAAAAATGATATATATTGCTCTACAAAAAAAAAAAAAACCCAACCTAATAACAATCATATGACAAAGCCTATCAACTATTCATAATGATAAATTCAAAAAGACAATGTATCACAACCATATAGCCAAGTCCCTTGATACTAGAGCTAAGATATGATGGGACCAATCTTTTTATGTCAAACAGAGGTATAAGCTATCTCATTTTGAGTTGTTGGACAAGAAAGTAGGACAATGAGAAAGCTCTAAATTGAAATAATTCAAAAACCTCACACATACTCCACTCATAATTTACATATATTTTGTATCACAAGACACAAAATTACATGTCCTTCAAGACTTTAATTACACGATAAAAAACTCAAATTATCTCACTAAATTTATTTGCAATATATAGATGTTTATATTACTCCTATCGACATGTATAACACATATTAAAATAATACAATTACTAATTAATAACCATAAATAAATTATAATCAAATTCTCAATTAAAAAATCAATTTATAATCTAAAATAATTTTTTACTTTTTACTTTTTAATTTATACTAAAATTATAACTTAATCAAAAAGATAAAAATGTTCTTTTAACAATTTAAAATAACTGCCCATCACATTTTAAAACACTTTACTTAAAACTATCAATCACAACTTAAATTATGTTTAAGTGATAATAATCATTGTCTAACATTGTGCTTGGAAAACAACACTTAGCAGGCGAACTTTTCGCATTGTTTATTTTATTTTTAAATTTAAATATGGATGAAATAAATATGTCTCTGTCTGAAGTAAACTAATTTCCCCACTTATTCTTGTGCGTACGAGAACACCAGACTTTGTCCGCCAAAAACAAGACTTTACCAGCCTAGTCAAGAATCCATAGAAATTAAAACCGACATGAATGAAGCTGCGAAGGCATGTGCAGTGGTCAGACGTCTTTTGTTTTTGCCTGCCACTGGCAGTACCAAGTCTACGCTGGTAAATGGTGAAGAAGAAAATAGACTTGGTAAATGGTGAAGAAGAAAATGAGGGGAAAATGGGAGGTACGCTGGTAAATGGTGAAGAAGATAATAGACTTGGTAAATGGTGAAGAAGAAAATGAGGGGAAAATGGGAGGGAAGTTGGTACTGACAGTGGCCGGCAAAAACAAAAGGCGTTTGACCACTGCACATGCCTTCGCAGCTTTATAATGATCAGATTTCACAGAACACACACAATTCACTTGTTTCTGAGTTGAATAGAGATAGAGATGAAGATGGGTTTGGTAGTTTCTCCCCTCCTGCTCTTGTTTCTCTATGCACTGCCTTGTTATTCTTCCCTTTCCTCTTCCTCCTCTTCCGCTGAACAAGAAGCTCTGTTGGCTTTTAAGCATTCTCTGTCCGGCGACCCTCGCAATTCCTTGCTTGATTGGACTCCTCGTCATTCCTTCTGCAACTGGACTGGGATTGTCTGCTATTCTCGCCATCAGCATGTGCTTTCTTTGAATCTTACTGGTATGTCTCTACTTGGACCAATCTCTCCTTTCCTTGGCAATCTCTCTTTTCTTAGAGTACTTGCTCTCAGGAATAACAGCTTCCAAGGCCAAATTCCTCCTCAACTAGGGAGGCTGTCTTGCCTTACAATACTTAGATGGTCTATAAATCAATTGGAAGGCTCCATTCCCACCACTCTAACATCTTGCTTCTCTTTGCAAGTTCTCATACTGTCCTATAACCTTTTGAGAAATACTATCCCTTCCCAACTTGGCCTTCTTTCACAATTAGAAATCCTTTATTTAGGGGGAAATCAATTGTCTGGGACAATCCCACCCTCCCTAGGAAACCTATCCTCTTTAGCCGAATTGGCATTGGAAAACAATAACCTCCATGGTAGTATTCCTTCTGAATTGGGTATGCTTACTCAACTTAGAAATCTTTATCTCTGGAATAACAACTTGACAAACACAATCCCACCCTCCCTAGGAAACCTATCCTCTTTAACCGATTTGGCATTGGCACACAATAGACTCCATGGAAGCGTTCCTTTTGAATTGGGTATGCTTACTCAACTCAAATTTCTTCGTCTTTGGGGAAACAATGACAAGCACAATCCCAGCCTCCCTAGGAAACATATCCTCTTTAACCATCATGGAGTTGGAAGGAAATAGACTCCATGGAAGTATTCCTTTTGAATTGGGTATGCTTACTCAACTCAAAGTTCTTCGTCTTTGGGGAAACAACTTGACAAGCACAATCCCACCCTCCCTAGGAAACCTATCCTCTTTAACCATCATGGAGTTGGAAGGTAATAGACTCCATGGAAGTATTCCTTTTGAATTGGGTATGCTTACTCAACTCAAAGTTCTTCGTCTTTGGGGAAACAACTTGACAAGCACAATCCCACCCTCCCTAGGAAACCTATCCTCTTTAACCATCATGGAGTTGGAAGGTAATAGACTCCATGGAAGTATTCCTTTTGAATTGGGTATGCTTACTCAACTCAAAGTTCTTCGTCTTTGGGGAAACAACTTGACAAGCACAATCCCACCCTCCCTAGGAAACTTATCCTCTTTAACCATCATGGAGTTGGAAGATAATAGACTCCATGGAAGTATTCCTTTTGAATTGGGTATGCTTACTCAACTTAGAAATCTTTATCTCTGGAATAACAACTTAATAAACACAATCCCACCCTCCTTAGGAAACCTATCCTCTTTAATTGATTTGACATTAGCACTTAATAGACTCCATGGTAGTATTCCTTTTGAATTGGGTATGCTTACTCAACTCAAAATTCTTTGTCTTTGGGGAAACAACTTGAAAAGCACAATCCCACACTCCTTAGGAAACCTATCCTCTTTAACCATCTTGGATTTGAGTAGTAATAGACTCCATGGTAGTATTCCTATTGAATTAGGCATGCTTACTCAACTCGAAATGCTTTCTCTTCAAACAAACAACCTGATAGGAACAATCCCACCTTCTCTAGGAAACTTGTCCTCTTTAATTGAATTATATTTGGATGGAAATAAACTCCATGGTAGTATTCCTATTGAATTGGGCATGCTTTATCAACTCAGAAAACTTTATCTTAGACACAATAGCTTGACAGGAGTGATTCCAAAAAAGTCTTGGAAAATTGTCATTTACTTACAAAAGTTGAATTTAAGGGAAAACTAGCTCATTGGAGAAAGCCTAAGCTCCATCTTTAATTGTACTTGGAAAAAAAAATGTATATGGAGTTGTTCCAAGTCAAAACATGCTTTCAAGACAATTGCTCGATAGTCTTGATGGCCTCCCACAAGTAAGACATCTTGCTCTTGATCATGATGTACTAGTGAGGAAGATACCTCTCAACTCAAGGAGATACCAAACTTTGGAGTAGGTGGACTTATCTCATAACAAAGCAAGAGGAAATATATTATAATGTTTGGCCAAACTCTAGAAATTTAAGGATGGTGTGTAATTTTTATCCATTTATATGACAAAAATAATTATTGATTTATATATATTGAGAAATAGAAATAGAATCCAAATAAAAGGAGCATGAGTTTTTATTCTTAAGTGTCTTCATTCTTATTTACAAATGATTATTAATATTTGTAATATTTTCTAAATATTGTCTCTAAGATTGTGATAGCACATCCAATAATGTATTTTCCTATCAATCTATCTCAAGAATGGGCTTGATGGTGGGCTTGATGGTTTTATTTGAAATTAATGGAATCCATTTTTTTGATGGCCTTAAAAGGTCCTTTATTAGTGAAATGTGTTCATCATAATCACCAGATATGAACTATACCTTTATTTTTTGGCATATATATGGAATTTATTGAAATAACTGGTTATAAATTTTGTATAAATGGAACAGTGGTCATGTTACATAATTTTTTGTTTTGTGTTCACTATCAATTCTTACATTTTAACTAATTATTTTTTATGGGAGCCTACCTATGAACTATTCTCTAATATAAATTCATACCTTTTTGTTGTTGCAAATAACCAATTTGCATGCTTTTATTGTTATGGTTTACTTTGCGTGAGAAAATGATTTAATCTTCTATTCAAGTTTTGTGGTACTATGGCCTTATCCAAGGTGGGCAATGGAGAGAATAAGTGCAACAATAGAAAGGAATACCGACACTTCATGTTTACTACCCTTTTTTCTATCATTTTTTCAAAATTGATATCATGTTTGGGCTTATACCCAATGTATTTATATATTTATTACAAATACACTCCATCAAAATTTATTCAACACCATTTTTGAAGCAATATTGTTGAATTAGAAAGAAACAATGAATGTGATCCATAATTGCAATGAGTTTTAGATATTAGAACCTCAAAATAATATTAAAATTTCAATTTAGCTTTCATCTTATTTGAACATTTTGGGAAATACATTACACTTCTACTTACTGTTTTCACTTTTAAATAATTTACAATAGTTCTTTATCCATGCCACAAATTAAATGATAATCAAATGATTTAACACAATAGATGACTAACATAATTGTAGTTTTACAAAGATTGTTTACATCTTGGTTATATATCGTTTCCCCTTAGCATACTATTCTTCTCATGAGGAGGGTTTAATGGAACTTTTGAAAGACAGTTTACATTATAGAGGGTTAGTGGATTTTTCCCCTTATATGCTTTAATTAAAGATTCAAGGAAATCATAATTTGCATTATATTGCTTTTGAGTAATGTTATGTGATTTCTTTATAAAGTTGTAATAAAAATTTGGCTTCCTACTATCCTTCTTTGTAGAGAATCTAGGTGTGTGGAAAGCCTTTATGATATAGAATAATTATTAATAGAAGGAAAATATAAAATAATTAAAACTAATTGTAAAAAATTTAGCAATGCATTTTCCACTCAAGGGTTTAATAAATATCAAACAAAGAAAATTCATGACTAGTTTTTGTCACTAATATGAAAACTCATTTTTTAATTCTTGAGTTATAATTTTTCTCTACAAATCACTTACATAGCTAAAATTCCACTCTACAATCAACAAAAAAAAGTCAAATGTGTACTAAAAATATTTAAACTCAAAATTATTTTGCAACTTTAAAAATGAAAATATTTATTCTACAAATCAACACGAAATATTTACCAAAAATATTTAGTACAATTTTTTACCACTTTAAAAATATTTTGTTTCACTCTAACAAGAAATTTGAAAAAATTATTATCGGAAGCTTTTGACCTCTATGGTTTTCTTTTCAATTTGTATTTCAAAGGTTATTTTGTCAAACTTGCACCAAAAAAATTATTTTACAAGATTTGGATTTTTTTTTTATTATGATTTTGTATTGTCTTCTTTAAATTAATTTATCCTGAAACTTCTTTTCTTGTAGTGTTCAATTCCTTGCCAACTCTTCAATTATGACTATTGAATTTTTTTCATTTTTTAATATTTTATGAAAAATCTAGGCTAAAAATGAATGCTCCTATGTCAAGTTTGGTTCACATTGATGTTATATATTTTTTATTAAATCACTAAGAGAAGCCTATTCTTGTACAATTTCTATTCATATTGATATTTGGAAAACCATCGTCCCTCATATTGAATAATTGTAATACAAATGTTTATGATTTCAATTACATATTAGAAGGCAAGAATGAATATCTTAGATTTAAGTTATCTACACATGTATTCTTTCCTTGTTTGAGGAGTTTTACTTTACAGTGTTGAGTAATTTTAATAGTGAAAGGCTTAATTTCGCAAAAAATAATAGTTTGAAAATTATTTTGTCTTTCGTGCATGCACATGCAAGATTATTTACTCCATACCAATCAAGGAATATTATGATACACATAAACCTTATTACATTACCTATATGTTTATATAATTTTAAGTCATGAAATTTAGTAGGACTTGTTAACCATCCTCAACTATCTAGATTTTTTTGGTGGTAAGTACATATTTTATGTAAAGCAATAAGAAATTCGAAATGCATAATAGAAATTGTTACTAGAAGATTTTTACCTCTATGTTTTTCTTTTCAATTTGTATTTTCAAGGGTAATTTTTCTCAAACTTGTACCAAATAAATTATATTACAATATTTGGAGATTGTTTTGATTATTTATTAGTATTATTTTCTTTAGATTATTTTCTTTTTTGTATTGTTTGATTCCTTGTCAACTCTTCGATTATGGATATTGAATTGTTTTTAAAAAATAAAATGCTTCTAAAGATATTTGTTTTCATTTGATGCTATATATTTTGTATTAAATCATAAAGAGAAGCTTATTATTTTACAAATTTTATTCATATAGATCTTTGGAAACAAAATGTTCCTCATATTGAAGGATTTTGGTACAACTATTTATGATTTCAATTACATATCAGAAGGAAGGAATGACTATATTGGATTTGAGCTAGACATTACTCTTTTCTTTCTTGAAGAGGTTTTTGTAACAATATTGAGTAATTCCTATAGTGAAAGGCTTATTTCCACAAATATCAATAGTTTGAAAAGTCTATATTTTTATTAGATTCACAAGTAAATTTTTTTACTCCTATTGGTGTTTCCAATTGTTTTATATATTTTCTTTAAAGGTAAGCTACTTCTTATTATTAAGAAGATCAGGTCAATGAACAAGGATTTGAAACATCTTTTTGCACTTTAGGCTTTGAAAACCAAGGTGGGTCTCCCTTCACATACACCATTTGGAAATATACAATACAAGAACAAATGGTGTTTTCAATAAATTAACTTCTTGTACATATGGTTGAGAATATAATGGCCACATTCATCTCAGCCGAACATTCCTATAATTCCTTCGATTGTTGGTGTAAGATTATAACTAATAGCTAATCATAAGAAGCTTAAAATATTATGATTTAGTTTCTTACTTGGTTTTGAATGTAATGCATCACTAGACTAGTACCTTATCCAATTATCGATTCGAGAATTGTAAAACTCATATAACAAAAATCTAAAGAAAAATATGAGGGATTACATATACCATTACCTTATAACATACAACTCACTATTGCTCATCAACACAAACCATCTTACAAATCCTATTTCATATCACAATATTCCAAAATTTATCTGAAAGCAATTATTCTACTCCTTGAATAGAAGTCATCAACAAAAAATTTATGACAACAAATGTGTAACATAGAAACTCAAAATCCGTGATTGTATTGATTCAGAAAATATTATGTACAAAATAGGACACAAGAGTGTTTATGAATCACTCATATGCACCTCAATTAAAACTATATATTGATATTATAAGCAAAAATTTACAATCCTGTTTTTTGAATAGCTAAGACTTGCTAAACTTGAACTAACTCATCCCAAAATATATTTTTCATAATCCAAAAATGAGGCTCAAAATTCCCTTTTATAGAAACAATAGAGAAAACGAGATAAAGACCTTGAACATATGCAAAATTTTCATCCTTAGTTAGATGTACAATATCATAAACTATGTTCAGGAAAGGGCCCTGGCATCACTAATTATCTCAAACCCACCCCTTAAATCAATTGTCATCCTATTTTGAGGTGGGTCATCCAATGGAGCTCTTGGAGGGGAGGGAAATATTTGCTTTATCTCTTCATCAAGAGTATTTCTCTAATGTCTTATGCTCCATTAAAGTACTCAACCAAAGGATGTACACCACTTGGTTTATCTTGAGGTGCCCTTGGAGGTGCACTTGAGTTTGAAGGATCTACATCCTTTTTAATAAATTGTTCAACTTCTACTTCTATCGACCTTTCCTCCACAACTACAAGAAATACCATTGGGATCGATGCATCTACTACAATATCCTCATAGTTTTCCAACATGGAGTGGAGCCTAGTGAATGGGTCTTTGATTTCTACACATGCTCCTTGGTACGATGGATTTGATTTTTTCATGTTTTCTTTAACCTTATGGATTCTTGTCCATTTTGCTTTCATCATCTTAACTTCATCATCATCATTATAGATTATAATCATATCCTCGATGATATTGAGCTTATGATAATAATTAGACCTTTTAGCATCCAATCGAACCAAATTAATGTAGTTCTAATTAGGGTCACAATTTTGGAGGATATCTAGTTTCATTTTGTATGATTGAAAAAAAGAAGGAAATTCACACATCCAATCCTTCCTTGGATGTAACTTAAAAATCTAAGAAAAAGGTTGTACAAGGAATAATTGAGCCTTTCTTGTTGATTATGAGGTGAAATTTATTGATTTAATTCAGTTGCCACATAATTTCAAGGAAAGAAATCCTATCAAGTAAATATTTTGTAGAATATAGGGTTGTACACGTGAATCATATATTCTAATTATAGTGGTATTTAAGTATGGATACAAGTCACCCTATTATTGGTTTATCCCCTTCTCAAGATCACTTTCCTTTGGTCTTATGAATTTCATTATCAAAGATCATCTATGTATATTGAAAGCCTAAATTTTTTAGGACCACTTGAACAAATAAATCTTCAAAATCCACATAGCTAGTAGCATTATAGTGCATATCCCAAATATGGGTCCATGTTCACATAAGCATCTAGAATCCTTCCTCATTTACCATTATTAGATTCATGGGGCCACTCCAAATCTCCCTACCACCATGTAGAATTATATGACATCATAAAGAATACCACCTGAAATGGATGGAGTAATCCTTGTCTAAGATAGCCTTCAATTGTGAATGCATCCCCTTTGTAATATATGATGCATAATCAAATCATATGTTCAAGTCCCTATGCTACACATCAATAGAAAGCATCATCATATATACAACCATTTAGACCTTGACGACTTCACCCAAGACCTAGCACAAAGCATAATATGTGTTCAAAAAATAATCCTCAAAGATATCACAATTGATTGATTCAAGTTCATCTTTGGAGAATTTGACTATTTTTATTTTGCATCTCTTCTCTTGTGTTGTAGTAACCACATTACCTTGTAGTTGTGATTATGTTGAGAAAATTCTCTAGTAGGGAACCAAGGTTGATAGGAACATTTGTAGTTATATTGAGATTAAAAAACTTGGTGATATAGTTCCTAGTTAAAAGTAAGTGGACACCTCCATGCCTATTTTTATAATTCTATTTTTTGAATCATATCTCCAAGAAATGACTCCAATGAGGTCTATATTAACAAATAAATTTGGTACAACTAATTTTCCCAAGTCCATGTGCCATAGGTTTGAAATTTATCTGTCTGTAAGGATTCTCTTATAATCATATTCAAACAAATTCCACCCTTGTTGAGGAATGACAACATCCCTAACAACAACAACCTTATCAACAAACCTATATGTTACCACCCTAGTGCCTTGAGCATGTTTTGACCTTTTGGAGGATCCAAGAAGTTATTCCTCAAGACTCCTCTTAACTCCTCAATACTTGGTAGAATATTGTCTCATTTTGTATGTGTTTCTAAACATACTAGGGTTATCAAGGTTCTAACCTAAATAGGGTTTTTTCTTACTACATAAAAAAATTCACAATATTTTATAAACCCTAATTTATATGATTATTGAAGAAATGTTAGAGAAAACCATTCAAAATAGATAGTAGTTTTACTTACCCATTATCTTAGTTTAATATAGATAGTTGCCTATTCATTATAAAAAATGTAGTGCAATAGATCTACGACCATTACATCTTCTCAATACATCACGGAAAACATTTCAAAGTCTTCGGCTAAAGTGGATGCAACATAGTAAGAAGACATGACACATAGCCTATTGATGGGGACCACTCAAGTGGGCGCTTAATTGGCAACTTAAGTGTTTTAAAATGCACATTGGGTAAATTCCAATAAGCGGTTGCTTGGAAATGGGGCCAATAAAATTTAAAAAACAAAAAGACTTGAGGTGGTCACTTAAGTTATTTTGACGGCTTGCAACAAGTCAATGATGAAATAGAAGAAAAGAAACAGTGCCATGGGGATAGCTATGGTTTTAGACTTAGGGCATAAAACCTTGAAAAATATTCAAAGGAAAACCCTAGAAAATTGAGAAAGCTCCATTAACTCCATACCAATCAAGACATCTCATGATACACAAGCCTATTATAGTAGATTTATATGTTCTCTTCAATTATTAATTTTATTAAGAGTTGTTAACCATCCTTAATTATTTGGATTTTATTGCTGGTAAGTGTAGTTTCTATTAGAACAAATCCTTATAGAAGTTTAAAGTGATAGAGACGACAATATTTTTCTTGCAACTGGAGGGTTCTTCATAAAATCAAGATCCAAATAGAGTTAGTGTCATCGGTCAATATTAGGGATTAAAAGGTCTAGCCAATAGAATGGAAATTGAAAGAATTTAACTATGCATTTTTTTCTTTCTTATTTCTAAAAATAAGAGAAATCTAGGTATGGTGTCAACATTGCACATTAACTATGTTATTAAAATTGCTCATTAAATATGCTACACAAATTGCACAATCCTTAGAGTGCTACATTAACATGACATCAATAGTTACACATGACTAGGCATGTTACATGATTTCTTGTCATGTCTTCAAACCTTGTTTTAAAATTGTTAAATTGGATCTTCATGGTTTGACTAATGGAGAGGATCTTGCCCTACCAAAACCCTCCAAGGTGTTTATTAACATTGTTTTTTTTTGTAGATTTAGATTCCAAAAAGTGGGGTGAAGAGGTTCTAGGTGATCGAAACTATATAAGTCAAATACATAAACAAAGGCAAAATTTGTTCATGTAGATTGATTCTATTGGCACAAAAATGATATATAGAGCTCTACAAATAAAAAACCAACATAATAGCAATCATATGACAAAGCCTATCCACTAGTCATAATGATAAATTCAAAAAGACAATGTATCACAACCATATAGCCAAGTCCCTTGATACTAGATGGGACCAATCATTTTATGTCAAACAAAGGTATAAGCAAGATCTAGGAGATTGACCCACTTGAAGAGATTTGCTATGTCATTTTGAATTGTTGGACAAGAAAGTAGGGAAATGAGAAAACTCTAAATTAAAATAATTCAAAAACCTCACCTTCTCCACTCATAATTTACAAATGTATTGTATCACAAAACACAAAATTACGACTATAGAAAATTTACCGCAAGCAATTCACCAACGGAAAATTCACTGCAAGCGATTCATTGTGGGAAAATTCACCGCCAAGTAAAATTCACCGCTAGCAATTGACACAGCTGGCGGCGAATTTTACTTGGTGGTGAATTTTCCCATGGTGAATTGTTGGCGGTGAATTTTTCATGGGTAAATTGTTGGCGGTGAATTTTTCGTGGGTAAATTGTTGGCGGTGAATTTGGCTATGTCTATACGTGTCCTTCAAGACTTTAATTACACCATAAAAAAACTCAAATTATCTCACTAAATTTATTTTCAAAATATAGATGTTTATATTACTCCTATCAACATGCCTAACACATTAAAATAATACAATTACTAATTAATAATCATAAATAAATTATAATAAAATTATCAATTAAAAAACCAAATTATAATCTAAAATATTATTTTAATTTTTAATTTACCTATAATTTATACTAAAATTATAACTTAATTAAAAAGATAAAAAATATTCTTAACAATTTAAAATAACTACCCATCACATTTTAAAACACTTTACTTAAAACTAACAATCACAACTTAAATTATGTTTAAGTGATAATAATCATTGTCTAACATTGTGCTTACAAAACAACAGTTAGCAGACCAAGTCTTTTATTTTTGCTAGCCACTGGAAGTACCAAGTCTACATTGGTAAATAGTGAAGAAGAAAATGAGGGGAAAATGGGAGGGAAGTTGGTATTGCAAAAACAAAAGATGTTTGACCATTGCACATGCCTTCACAACTTTAAAATGATCAGATTTCATAGAACACACACAATTCACTTGTTTCTGAGTTGAATAGAGATGAAGATGGGTTTGGTAGTTTCTCCCCTCCTGCTCTTGTTTCTCTCTCCACTGCCTTGTTATTCTTCCCATTCCTCCTCTTCTTTTGAACAAGAAGCTCTGTTGGATTTTAAGCATTCTCTCTCTAGTGACCCTTTCAATTCCTTGCTTGATTGGGTTCCTCATCATTCCTTTTGCAACTAGACTGGGATTGTATGCTATTATCACCATTAGCATGTTCTTTCTTTGAATCAAGTACTGGTATGTCTCTACTCGAACCAATCTCTCCTTTCCTTGGAAATCTCTCTTTTCTTAGAGTTCTTTCTCTCAGGAATAACAGATTCCAAGGCCAAATTCCTCCTCAACTAGGGAGGTTGTCTCGCTTTACAATACTTGGATTGTTTAGAAATCAATTGGAAGGCTCCATTCCCACCACCCTAACATCTTGCTTCTCTTTGCAAGTTCTCATACTATCTTATAACCTTTTGAACAATACTATCCCTTTCCAACTTGGCCTTCTTTCACAATTAAAAATCCTTTATTTAGAGGCAAATCACTTGACAGCCACAATCCCACCCTCCCTAGGAAACCTATCCTCTCTAACTAAATTGGCTTTAGGATACAACATGATCCATGGTAGTATTTCTATTGAATTGGGTATGCTTACTGAACTTAGAAAATTTTATCTTTGAAATAACAACTTGAAAAACACAATCCCACCCTCCCTAGGAAACCTATCCTCTTTAACTGAATTGACATTGGAAGACAATAACCTCTATGGTAGTATTCCTTCTGAATTGGGTATGCTTACTCAACTCAAAGTTCTTCATCTTTGGGGAAACAACTTGGCGAGCACAGTTCCACCCTCCCTAGGAAACCTATCCTCTTTAACCATCATGGAGTTGGAAAATAATAGACTCCATGGAAGTATTCCTTTTGAATTGGGTATGCTTACTCAACTCAATGTTCTTTGTCTTTGGGGAAACAACTTGGCAAGCACAATCCCACCCTCCCTACGAAACCTATCCTCTTTAACCATCATGGAGTTGGAAGATAATAGACTCCATGGAAGTATTCCTTTTGAATTGGGTATGCTTACTTAACTCAAAGTTCTTCGTCTTTGGGGAAACAACTTGGCAAGCACAATCCCACCCTCCCTAGGAAACTTATCCTCTTTAACCATCATGGAGTTGGAAAATAATAGACTCCATGGAAGTATTCCTTTTGAATTGGGTATGCTTACTCAACTCAAAGTTCTTCGTCTTTGGGGAAACAACTTGAAAAGCACAATCCCACGCTCCTTAGGAAACCTATCCTCTTTAACCATCTTGGATTTGAGTAGTAATAGACTCCATGGTAGTATTCCTATTGAATTAGGCATGCTTACTCAAGTCGATATGCTTTCTCTTCAAAGAAACAACCTGATAGGTACAATCCCACCTTCTCTAGGAAACTTTTCCTCTTTAATTGAATTGTATTTGGATGAAAATAAACTCCATGGTAGTATTCCTATTGAATTGGGCATGCTTTCTCAACTCCAAAAACTATATCATAGACACAATAGCTTGACAGGAGTGATTCCATTTTAGGCTTGGAAAACTATCATTTACTTACAAAAGTTGAATTTAAGGGAAAACTAGCTCATTGAAGAAAGCCTAAGCTACATCTTTAATTATATTTGGAAAAAAAATATGTATATATGGAGTTGTTCCAAGTCAAAACATGCTTTCAAGACAATTGCTAGATAGTCTTGGTGGCCTCCCACAAGTAAGACATCTTGCTCTTAATCGTGATATACTAGTGAGGAAGATACCTCTCAACTCAAGGAGATACCAAACTTTGGAGTAGGTGGACTTATCTCATAACAGACTAAGAGGAAATATATTATAATGTTTTGCCAAACTCTAGAAATTTAAAGATGATGTGTAATTTTTATCCATTTATATGACAAGAATAATTATTGATTTATATATATTGAGAAATAGAAATAGAATCCAAATAAAAGGAGCATTAGTTTTTATTCTTAAGTGTCATCATTCTTATTTACAAATGATTATTAATGTTTGTAATATTTTGTAAATATTATCTCTAGGATTGTGACAACACATCCAATAATGTATTTTCCTATCAATCTATTTTAAACATGGGTTTGATGGTTTTATGTAAAATTAATGGAATCCATTTTTTTCATAGCCTTAAAAGGTCCTCTATTAATGAAATGTGTTCATCATAATCACTAGATATGAACTATACCTTTATTTTTTGGCATATAAGGAATCTATTGAAATAATTGGTTATAAATTTTGTAAAAAGGGAATAGTGGTCATGTTACATAATTTTTTGTGTTGTGTTCACTATCAATTCTTACATTTTAACTAATTATTTGTTATGAGAGCCTACCTATGAACTATTTTCTAATATAAATTCATACCTTTTTGTTGTTGCAAATAACCAGTTTGTATGCTTTTTATTGTTATGGTTTACTTTGCATGAGAAAATGATTTAATTTTCTACTCAAGTTTTGTGGTACTATGGCCTTATCCAAGGTGGGAAATGGAGAGAATAAGTGCAACAATATCAAGGGATACCAACACTTTGTGTTTACTACCCCTTTTTTTATCATTTAAAAAAAAACTGATATCATGTTTGGGCTTATACCCAATGTATTTATATATTTATTACAAATACACTCCATCAAAATTTATTCAACACCATTTTTGAAGCAATATCATTAGATTAGAAAGATACAATGAATGGGATCCATAATTGCAATACTAATACATATTACCTTAGGCTACATGCAAAAAAAAAATTGCTCAATGAATAACCCATTTCAACTTTTATTTAAATGAGTTTGAGATATTAGAACCTTAAAACAATTTATTAATATTTCAATTTAACTTTCATCTTATTTGAACATTTTGGGAAATATATTACACTTCTAATTATTGTTTTCACTTTTATATAGTTTTTCAGCCATGCCACAAATTAAATGATAATCAAATAATTTGACACAATAGATGACTGCCATAATTGCAGTCATCTAAAGATTGTTTAGATCTTGGTTATATATCCTTTCCCCTTAAAAGATGATTTACATTATAGAGGGTTAGTGGATTTTTCCCCAAATCTACCATCATTGTATATATACTTTAATTAAAGATTCAAGGAAATCATAATTTGCATTTATATTGCTTTTGAGTAATATTATGTGATTTCTTTATAAAGTTGTAATAAAAATTTGGCTTCCTACTATCCTCCTTTGTAGAGAATCTAGGTGTGTGGAAAGCCTTTATGATATAGAATAATCATTAATAGAAGGAAAATAGAAAATAATCAAAACTAATTGTAAAAAAATTAGCAATGCATTTGCCACTCAAAGGTTTAATAAACATCAAACAAAGAAAATTCATGTCTAATTTTTGTCACTAATATGAAAAACTCATTTTTTTGTTCTTGAGTTATAATTTTTCTCTACAAATCACTTATATAGTGAAAATTCCACTCTACAATCAACAAGAAAAAGTCAAATGTGTACTAAAAATATTTAAACTCAAAATTATTTTACCACTTTAAAAATGAAAATATTTCTTCTACAAATCAACACAAAATATTTAATACAAATTTTTACCACTTTAAAAATATTTTTTTCACTCTAACAAGAAATTTGAAATGCATGCTAGAAATTGTTATTGGAAGCTTTTGAAATCTATGGTTTTCTTTTCAATTTGTATTTCAAAGGTTATTTTGTCAAACTTGCACCAAAAAAATAATTTACAAGATTTTTTTTTATTTTTTTATGATTTTGTGTTGTCTTCTTTAAATAAATTTATCCTAGAACTTCTTTTCTTATTGTGCTCAATTCCTTGCCAACTCTTCAATTATGACCATTGAATTTTTTTCACTTTTTTATATTTTATGAAAAATCTAGGCTAAAAATGAATGATCCTATGTCAATTTTGGTTCACATCAATGTTATACTTTTTTTTTATTAAATCACTAAGAGAAGCCTATTTTTGTACAAGTTCTATTCATATTGATATTTGGAAAAAAATTGGCCCTCATATTGAAGAATTGTAATACAAATGTTTATGATTTTAATTACATATTAGAAGGCAAGAATGAATATCTTAGATTTAAGTTATCTACATATGTATTCTTTCCTTGCTCGAGGAGTTTTACTTTACAATGCTGAGTAATTTTTATAGTGAAAGGCTTAATTCCACAAAGATTAATAGTTTGAAAATTCTTTTGTCTTTGTGCATGCGCATGCAAAATTATTTACTCCATACCAATCAAGGAATATTATGATACACATAAACCTTATTACATTATATGTTTAAATATAATTTAAGTCATGAAATTTAGTAGGACTTGTTAACCATCCTCAACTATCTAGATTTTTTTTGGTGGTAAGTACATATTTTATGTAAAGCAACAAGAAATTTGAAATGCATAATAGAAATTGCTGCTAGAATATTTTCACCTCTATGTTTTTCTTTTCAATTTGTATTTTCAAAGGTAATTTTTCTCAAACTTATACCAAATAAATCACATTACAATATTTGGAGATTGCTTTGATTATTTATTAGTATTATTTTCTTTAGATTAGTTTCTTTTTTTGTATTGTTTGATTCATTGTCAACTCTTCGATTATGGATATTGAATAATTTTAAAAAATAAATTTTATTGAAAAATAGGAAAAATAAAATGCTCCTAAAGATATTTTCTTTCATTTGATGATATATCTTTTGTATTAAATCATAAAGAAAAGCCTATTATTTACAAGTTTTATTCATATTGATCTTTGGAAACAAAATGTTCCTCATATTGAAGAATTTTGGTACAACTATTTATGATTTCAATTACATATTAGAAGGAAGGAATGACTATCTTGGATTTAAGTTAAACATGTACTCTTTTCTTTCTTTGAAGAGTTTTTTGTAACAATATTGAGTAATTACTATAGTGAAAGGCTTATTTCCACAAATATTAATAGTTTCAAAAGTCTATTTTTTTATTAGATTCACATGTAAATTTTTTTAACTCCTATTGGTGTTTCCAATTTTGATTTTTTGTTTCTTTAAAGGAAACCTACTTCTTATTATTAAGAAGAGAAGGTGAATGGCCAATGAACAAGGATTTGAAACATCTTTTTGCACTTTAGGCTTTGAAAACTAAGGTGGGTCTCCCTTCACATACACCATTTGGAAATATACAATAAACAAACAAATGGTGTTTTGAATAAATTAACTTCTTATACATATGGTTAGGAATATAATGCCCGCATTCATATGAGCCGAACATTCCTATAATTTCTTGAATTGTTGGTGTAAGATTATAACTAATAACTAATCATAAGAAGCTTAAAATATTATGATTTATTTTCTTTCTTGGTTTTGAATGTAATATATCACTAGACTAGTGCCTTATCCAATTATAGATTTGAGAATTATAAAATTCTCATATATAATAAAAATCTAAAGAAAAATATGAGGGTTTACATATACCATTACCTTATATAGTACAACCCACTATTGTTCATCAACATAAATCATCTTACAAATCCTATTCATATCACAATATTCCAACATTTAATTGAAAGCAATTATTCTACTCCTTGAATAGAAGACATCAACAAAACATTTATGACAACACATGTGTAACATAGAATCTCAAAACCCTTGATTGTATTGATTCAGGAAATATTGTGTACAAAATAGGAGACAAGAGTGTTTATGAATATCACTCATATGTGCCTCAATTAAAACTATATATTGATATGATAAGAAAAACTTTACAATCCTTTTTTTTAATAGCTAAGACTTACTAAACTTGAACTAACCCATCCCAAAATACAATTTTCAAAATCCCAAAATGAGGCTCAAAATTCCATTTTATAAAAACAGTGGAGAAAACAGGCTAATGATCTTGAACATATGCAACATTTTCATCCTTAGTTAGGTTTACACTATCATAAACTATGTGCAGGAAAGGGCCCTAACATCACTAATTATCTCAAGCCCACCCCTTAAATCAATCATCATCCTATTTTGAGGTGGGTCATCCAATGGAGCTCTTGGAGGGGAGGGAAAGATTTGGTTTACTTCTTCATCTAGAGTATATTCTCTAGTGTCTTATGTTGCATTAAAGTACTCAACCAAAGGGTGTACACCACTTGGTTTATCTTGAGGTGCCCTTGGAGGTGCACTTGAGTTTGCAGGATCTACATCCTTTTTAATATATTGTTCAACTTCTACTTCTATCGACCTTTCCTCCACAACTAAAAGAAATGCCACTGGGATCGATGCATCTACTACAATATCCTCATAGTTTTCCAACATGGAGTGGAGCCTAGTGAATAAATCTTTGATCTCTATACATGCTCCTTGGTATGATGGATTTGATTTTTTCCTTTTTTCTTTAACCCTGTGGATTCTTGTCCATTTTTCTTTCATCATCTTGTCATCATCATCATCATTTCATTTTATAATCATATCCTCTATGATATTGAACTTATGATAATAATTAGACTTTTTAGCATCCAATTGAACAAGATTAATGTAGTTCTAATTAGGGTCACAATTTTAGAGGATATCTACTTTCATTTTGTATGATTGCAAAAAAGAAGGAAACACATCCAATCCTTGGATGTAACTTCAAAATCTAAGAAAAAGGTTATAAAAGGAATATTGAGCCTTTCTTGTTGATTCTGAGATGAAAGTTATCGATTAATTCAGTTTCCACATAATTTCAAGGAAAGAAAGCCTATTAGGTACATATTATGTGGAATATAGGGTTGTATAGGTGAATCATATATTCTAATTATAGTGGTATTTGAGTATGGATACCAATCACCCTATTAGTGGTTTATCCCCTTCTCAAGATCTCTTTCCTTTGGTCTTAGGAATTTCATTATGTTATCAAAGATCATCTATGTATATTGAAACCCTATATTTTTTAGGACCACTCAAACAAATAAATCTTCAAAATCCACATAGCTAGTAGCATTATAGTGCATATCCTAAATATGAGTCCATATCCACACAAGTATCTAGACTCCTTCCTCATTTACCATTATTATTCATGGGGCCACTCCAAATCTCCCTACCATCATGTAAAATTAGGTGACATCACAAAGATTGCCACCTAAAATGGATGGAGTAATCCTTGTCTAAGATAGCCTTCAAGTGTGAATGCATCCCCTTTGTAATATATGATGCATAATCAAATGCTATGTTCAAGTCCCTATGCTGCACATTAGTAGCAATCATCATCATATATACAACTGTTTGGACCTTGTTGTCTTCACCCAAGGCCTAACACAAAGCATAATATGTGTTCACAAAATAATCCTCAAAGATTTCACAATTGAATTATTCAAGTTCATCTTTGGAGAATTTGGATATTTTTCTTTTTGCATCTCTTCTCTTGTGTTGTAGTAACCACATTATCTTGTAGTTGTGATTATGTTGAGAAAACTCTATATTAGGGAACCAAGACTGATTGAAATATTTGCAGTTATATTAAGATTAAAAACCTTGGTGATATAGTTCCTGGTTAAAAGTAATAAGACACCTCCATGCCTCTTTTGATAATTCTATTTTATGTATTATATCTCCAAGAAATGGCTCTAATGAGGTCTACTTTCACAAAAAAAATTGGTACAACTAATTTTCCCAAGTCCATGTGCCATAGGTTTGAAATTGGTCTGTCTGTAAGGATTCTCTTATAACCATATTCAAACAAATTCCACTCTTGTTGAGGAATGACAACATCCCTAACAACAACAACCTTATCAACAAACCTATATGTTACCACCCTAGTGCCTTGAGCATGTTTTGACCTTTTGGAGGATCCAAGAAATTTTTCCTCAAGACTCCTCTTAACTCCTCAAGACTTGGTAGAATATTGTCTCATTTTGCATGTGTTTCTGAACATAGTAGAGTTTTCAAGGTTCTAACCTAAATAGGGTCATACTACATCAAAATTCACCATATTTATAAACCCTAATTTATATGATTATTGAAGAAATGTTAGAGAAAACAATTCAAAATAGATCCCCATTTGTATGCTCTAAAACTGAAAGTTTGTTGAAGTTGTGCCAATGCTTAAATACCTTGCACAAATTCTTGATAGCTTTTAGAGATAATGAATTGCTTAACCTTATGAAATTATTCATATAATGGTAGTAGGAAATGATCATTCACTAATATTAAAGAAAGCTCAAGTGGAATGAATGTTTATAGGTATTTGTTTTCCAAATTTGCATAATAGACGTTGATCAAAATTTAGTGCAGTAGATCTACGACCATTACATCTTCTCAGTACATCACGAAAAATGTTTGAAAGTCTTCGGCTAAAGTGGATGCAACAACAGTAAGAAGACATGACACGTAGCCTATTGGTGGGGACCACTCAAGTGGGTGCTTAATTGGTAACTTAAGTGTTTTAAAATGCACATTGGGTAAATTCCAATAAGCGGTTGCTTGGAAATGGGGCCAATAAAATAAAAGAACATAAAGACTTGAGGTGGTCACTCAAGTTATTTTGACGGCTTGCAACAAGTCAATGATGAAATAGAAGAAAATAAACAATGCCATGGGGATAGCTATGGTTTTAGACTTAGGGCATAAAACCTTGACAAATATTCAAAGGAAAACCCTAGGAAATTGAGAAAGCTCCATCAACTCCATGCCAATCAAGACATCTCATGATACACAAACCTATTATAGTAGATTTATATGTTCTCTTCAATTATTAATTTTATTAAGAGTTGTTAACCGTTCTCAAATTCAAATTGTAAATGTTGGCTATTGGGATCTAATATTCAAGAAATTAGAGAAATGCCTATAAAATTCTAATATTTTCACCATTTCAAATTAGAGATCAAGAAAAGAGATGAAAAAAATAGCATTCAAGCAAGCAAAATTTAGAGTCTTAGAGTAGTATTGTTTGTAATTGCGGGTCTTCAAGTCCATTTGTAGATTTTGATCAAGCTTTTGTCACATGATTGAAGGTTGATGCCAATAGAGGGACATGATGGACTCTAGGTTTGGGAGATGCATTTAGCCATTTCCTTTAACCTATTGACTTGTTTCCTAGTGTTCTCATCTTCAAGCATCATTCTACTAGAAACATACAACAAGGTATCATTGTGTTTTAGATTTATTTGAGGTGTCTTGACTTCTCCCTAAGTGAGTCTTGTCATTATCATATAGGAATCATACTCTAAAGAACTTGAGTAGGGTTTCTCTACATTTTAGCTCATAGAAACCTTAGATGCACTTAAGGTTAGATCTCACACATTTTCATTTATCATATCTTTATATTTTATCAAAAAAATTGGAAAATCTTTATGTTTTAGTAGTGGATAGCTTCATATCTATAGGCATAAATGTTTTTATTTTTTGAATCATTGCATAGTATGGATAGATTAGTTTTCATTTTGCAAACAATTGAAAACATACACTATCCTAAAACATTTAACAAAAAGCATACAAAGTAAATGGTTAACCTTGGAGAAAGTACATAGTCATCTAATCATGTCAGATCTTTTTCTACAAGTTCATCTATCCCTCAAGCCCTTTAGTAGTGGTGATTTTGACATGTTAGATGAAGCCCTTGAGGATTTCATCTGACCAAGATCATCCACTAAGGCTTGTCATACCAAAACACAATAAAGAGTAGTCAATACAATCACACCTCAACTTACCATCTACCCACCTTCACAACAACCAAAAAATCAAACCAAACCTATGCTTATCATAGGACCACCTCAAAAACCAAACTCTAGGATGTATCTTTACCCTTGGTGGCAAACTCTAATGCAGGAGCATCCCTAGTTGTAAAGCAATCTTTTATCAACCAAAAGCATTTATTTTCTTTCAATTCAATTTGTAGTTGTCTCAACAGTTTCTTCTCCATTTTACCATGGTATCATTTCTTAGGAGCACAAAGTAGGATATTGATTCTACACAAGTTCATCTACAATATATTTAAATTTCAAGATATTTTCTTTTGTTTATAAAAGTTATCACTCTCAAATTTTCACAATCATTCTTAGTCAGACATTTAGGGC
>VDFB02202578.1:0-33291 GCA_007258455.2 Sequoia sempervirens | reverse complement strand
GAAGAGCCTTGTTACTATGCAATATAATAAGATCCTTTACTTACTGATGCTTTACTTTTTTCATGATATTATAGAACATTTTTATGGGTTGTTGGAAAGTCTTCCCTTGGGCTACTGAGTTTGGTTACAAGTGATTCATCCAAGTTATTAATCTCTATCTTGTTCTTATTAGATATAGTCCTCCTTAATATATTTTATACTGGACTCCAATTGAAGTAGATTATTATATTGTATGAAGCAGAGATTCATTTTCATGCCACATTGTACTATACCATATACGCTGCATTTTGAATAATGTTTTAGTCAAATTTGAAAGTAGTAACTGGGGTAATGAAATAAATAAAGGAAGGAAAGATTGCAAATTATGTTTGTTTACTTGCTCCTCTTGTTCAACCTGATAGTGACTATAGAATCAGAAGCTATGCTAGTAAAAGCAATGGGAAAGAAAGGGGTTAAAAGAGGGAGGCCAACTACATCAAAGAAGGAACCATCACCCTCTCTGAAAAATAATGAAAATACAAGTAATAACATACACAATAAGAACCTAGAAGATCAAAATCAAACGAAAAGGGGTAGAGCAAAGGGGTTGAAAAGAGAACCATATCCTGTTATGGAATATGAAGAAAAGGGAAAGAATGATGGAAACTCTGGTGAATTGGTGGATCGAAAACAACTTTTCGAGTTAAATCACTGTGAAGGTTTTCTTATTACACCTATTTTCTTGAATCTCATAAGCTAGCTTGGTTACAGTTTGTGTGTGAGTGACTAATTTGTGTGCTCTTGAGTTCTTGTGATTTTGTTTTTGCATGGGTTAATTAATTTAATTTGAAAGTCTAGGTATGTGTTAGTGTATATATAAAGATGATTCCATTATATGTGTGACATGCCTTTGTCATTGTGTTGGAATGTTTCAGCATGCTGTGTTTTGCTTGACAGTGAAAGAAAAAATTATTTGTAGCATTGGTATTCATGTTTCCAACCTGCTAAAGTATCTTCAAAGATAAAGTTCTACTCTTTGTTTATTTTAATTTTCATACTTGCACATTTCATAGTTTTCTAGTATGTCACTTCTATCTGATCTTGTCATAGTGACTTATCAATCCGCTGAGAAGCATTCCAGGGTAGATATAGTAGAAATATAGGACTGAACAAAAGATGACAATGAGAAAAAGTTACCTAAAAGTCAGTTGGCATTCATTTGTAGTATCAAAGCATACATAAAAGGGTGCCTAGCTCTATGCTTTATCAACGTTAAGTGGCAGAAGGAGAGGTCTTTTATAGAGCATCAGCCAAAACATGCACCTAACTGGAAGGTGAGTTAGCGACATGAGGCTTTTGAAAGTGTGCCTAGCAGTCATGAAGCAGTGAGCAGCAGGTAAAAATGGTGCCTGGGAGGATCTAAAATGATGTTTTGAGTGGCATGATGGATGAGAATAGGCACCTAGACTGACAAGACTAACTGAAATTGGTGCCTAGCATTTATTTGACTGAGCTAAAAGGCAGGTACATCAAGGATAGGTGCTTGGAGTGGATGTTTATGCAATGTGAAGTAATGGTTTGAGTTTGAAAGATGTGTAATGCAATGTAATCAATAATATGAATAAATTTTTAATTATTAGTTATGTACTGTGAAGTAATTGCATAATTGCTTAGGTTGACTTTGTACAAACTATATTGTAATTGAATTTTTTTCATCTATCAGCATCTAGTTGTTACTTATGCAATGTGAGGTAATGCTTTGAGTTTGAAAGATGTGCAATGCAATGTAATAAGCAATATGCATAAACTACATAATATAACCATTCTTTTTATGCTATTGTACATCAAGATATTTAAATCCATTGCTCACTTGATTAAAATTTCAAAGAGTTTAATTATGCACATGAGGAGGCAATTAAATTTTGATTGTCAACTTCTATATATGAAATTATCCAATCAAGTGTATGTCCATATACAAAATGGCATCAACGCCTAACTCAAACAAAATTTTACAATATGTGGCATATGCCATCTCGTATCTATTCAATATTTACATGCCAAAATTTCTATCTCATCCTAAACTACTGGTGGTTCATCAAAATGGAGCCTTTTTTAAGCACTCGTTGGCTATGAAGGTAGTTGCACAAGAAAAATTCAAACCACAATTGAGATTAGTTATACTATATAATTTAAAATTGAATAATTAACATCAAAATCAATATACATTAAATTATAATTGAACTCTAAAATTGTAATCTTGATTACCTGAAATATCCGCCTCTTCAAAGGGTCAGGAGTCCTAGAATATGCCCCTCTCTCAAAGAACCAACCAACCATCTTTTGTAATTTCAATCTATATAGGTGAACAAAAACATAAAAGTGATCCAAGTTAGCATACAATTGTCAGTAATAGGAACATATAAATACCAAACACAAAATAAAATGAACACATACTTCTTTAGGTTGATCTTTTTCTTTATCTCCTTTAGGTGTTTTGACACCTCCTCCTTAAGGTGCTTCAATGCCTACTCCTTCAAGTGTTCCAATATGTATTGCTTTGGGCATTGTGTCACTTGTCAACAAGGATGTATAGCTCATAATTCCCTGCACATAAAAATGACAAGTACATATGAAACTACCAATCTATGTCAATATATGTATAATCAATATAAGATCTTAAAATTATTAATTCAATCAAATTTGAGTTCAATTACCTTGCCCTTATCCAACATTACACTTCCATAATCTGGACAAGGCTACACCTCACTCACATAAGGTATTTCCTACAAGAGGAAAATAAGATAAACATATAAGTTATTATATAATTTCATTTTAATGACAATTCAAAGGACAAAAAAATATATAATAAATAAATGTAAATGAGTGAGTGCAAAAATATATACTGTGTGCGTGTCCAGGCCAAATGAAATGGCCCTCAAGGTGCTATCCATCACATTTTTCAGCTCCTCCTCAGAAATCACCTATTAAATAGACCATGTAAATAAATATTAGTACATTATACTATCTCTTATTAATATTCATTTAAAAACAAATGCAAGTTATGAATTCACAACTTAAATTTTACCTGTGTCACTATTCCAATGTCCCCCTCTCTAGCAGGAGAGGACTTTGTATGGTGTGCTCCACTCCCTTGCGTCTGATCTATAATGTCCACATCATGGAAGTCATAATCGGAAGTGTCTAGGGGATGCTCGGCAGGCTGTACAAGAGGACCCAAGCATATTTGGTGGCACATGGAGCAAGTATGTGGTACAAAAATATGTGGACCTAACGAGGATGATGCAGCAGCACTCGAGCCATCACCAACATCACCAGAATATGGTTGAGCTACTATAGAAGCCTGCGAAACCAAAAGACCACTCAAAGAGTGAATAGCGTGGATAGTCTGTGTGGCCACATCCTGCATAATATCTGGATGGTATACTGGAGGTGGCGGAGGAAGGCGAGGGAGGGGAACATGTGGGTGGAGTATTACTCTAATTGCCCCTGCTCTATCCTGGGGCATACCTCCACCAATTCCCTGGAAGGGTCTAATGTCAAAGTAATTGACATGATGCCCTAACACAAACTTAGCATATAATTTTTTTATAAAGTAAAATGGTATATCCAAATTGTTGTTTGGTGGTTTCAAAAAAACCATACACCAATGATCCCAAAAGTTTTCTACAATGTCTCTATGAGTGCACCATTTATAGAAAGTTTTGTTTTATTAACATTAACTGGAAAACTAGTGTGGGGGTTAACAAATAAAGAGGCTATTTGGGCTTTGGTTATTCCAAGATATTTCACATCATCATAGGACAATCCACATGCATAATATTCTCTCATGTCTTCTCGCCACAAATGAAAGGCATTATGTTGCGAGGAGAGGGTTTCTATATTTTTAATTATTTCTTTCATTGTGTTTGACATTGAAGATAATCGAGGGACTCTCGTATAAACTTCAGAAATGCCCCTTAATTGTTGCAATTTTTCAGAAATTAATTCTTGAATTGATGGCTGTGGAGGTGGTGGAGGTGGTGGAGGTGGTGGAATTTGTGCATTTTCATTGTCAGCATCCATAATGCCTAATTAAATATAAAAACAAATCAATCTAATTAAAATTAGACAATATAAATGAAAATATTATAAAATACCTAGTTTTTAAAAAATCAGCAACAAAACCCTAGTTTATAACAAAAATCTATAAAATTTTCTAATTTTAAATCCAAATACATAAAAACACTATTTTTAAGTCAAAATCCATTGCAAACATTCAAATTTTATCAAAATCCATGCTAAACTCAAAATTTTCATAAAAAATCTATCAAAACCACCCAACTATTTAGGTCCAACCTTTACTAGGAGAGTTATCAAACCAATTATAGGGAAGCCATAACCATCATGAACTTTTAATCATGCTTTTGATTGTTCATAATCATTTAACAAAGTTCATGTACATACAATAACTCTTTTTTTATCATATTCACTATGTAAATGGGATCAATGAGTATTCCCCTTTTCGGGTTTCTGCAAACTTGATATAAAGACCATCGAGTGTAGTTATAGAAGAATCAATATATGTAAAAGAAATGTCAAACAAAATATTGGTTTTTCCTTTATGATTTTGAATATTAGTAATGTTTATAAAGATGGAAAAATCATTATCATCTTCTTCATTATCATTGTATTGAACAAAGTTTGTTGAATGAATTGGCAATGGGCTTGTAAATATTTGTAAGTATTGATTAGGTGAAAAAACCAATTTATTTCCTTTGTCATTAATAGGTCATCCAACTAGATTTGATTAGAATGAGGTCTTGCACTTGGTTATAAATATGCTTACATCTTTCCATATCATGTCGAGGTGTACAATGATATTGAAAAAATGTTTTTGCATTAAAGCTTGGTGGTAAAGGTTTAATTGTTTGAATATGACTAATTAGAGGAAGTCGAATCATATTCTTGTTTAACAATTGCAACATGATCACATGGAGAGAATCAAACAACTATGAAAATTTCCTATCTCATGGCCTAAATTTATATCTAGAGTTATGTTTATAGTAGTTACTTCTGTCTCAATATTATTAGCAGTTTGACATGAATGTTTATCAAGTAATGAATTTTTTGTTTTTCTTTTTAAATGATTGATAGTTGTTTTGAGGCATGACTTATATGATTGACCAATAGGAGCCTATGAAGGGGTACCTTCATACCAACTAATCGATATTCGATAATCATGAAGGGTTATACAAAAACGTGTTAAGGATGGATATTTCATTAGCAATTTCTTATCTTGAATATTAGGTTGTAAGTTACCTATAAACACCCTTTGAATGTCAACATCTTGAAGACTATAGGAGAATTTCAAATAAAGGGATTAGTATCATTTCATAAAGTTTTTTATTTTCTCTTTAGGTCCTTGATTACAATGAACTAAATTTGTTAATGTAACTTGAGGACTGATGTTCACTTGAAAGTGTTGGAGGAAATCACTAATGAGTTGTGTAAAGGAGGTAATTGATTTGTTTGACAATGAACAAAACCAATCCAAGGCCATATCTTTCAATGATCTAGAAAAGAGTTTCACTATGAGTGAATCTTCAAAAATAAAGTCTCTACACAAGGTAGTAAAAACTAACAAATGGTTATTAGGATATTTTTTACCATTGTACTTTCCAAAGCGAGGTATTTCAATGTTTTGTAGTATAGGTGTATTTAAAATAGTGAACATTAATGAACTATGTGTAAGGTATTTTGGATGTTTACTATTGGTTTGATTTTGGTTTAAGTTTGAAATTTGTTGTTGTAATAATGTCATGCTTTAAATAAAAAAGTTGATTTATCACAAAATCATTGGGCCACATGTTGTGAGAGTTTTTCAAGTATGGTGAACTAGTATGGAGGAATGGTGGGATATTATATTTCATGTTTAGGAGGGGTGATGAATATGGAGGTGTTATAGGTGAAGGGACAAAACTATTATAATTTCCACTAGAAATTCCTAAGCTTGAGTTTAAACCATTGTTATATTCCATCATTGATGCTATGACTGGAGGTGTAAAGTTGGGAATAGAAGGCATTATTGTGGGAGAGGAAACTTATTTTCCAAAAGGATTTTGAGCATTAGTCAAAAATTTCGTGAAACTAGCTACCAAAGGAATATTAGAATCTACTATATTAGCTAGGCTACGTAACACTTCTATCCCTTCCTAATCATTTACCAACTTCCCAATGCTATCCAAAAGAGGGATTGCTTCTCCATCCAAAGGTTCAATGCTTAAGAATTGTTGAATTCATTGTAGGTCTTTATCCAATTATTCTAGATTATCATTGGGGACCTTAGAAATAACATATGCCAAGTCCACATAAATGTTAGGTTACAAAAAAGACATGGGTAATGTAGGACTAGGGAGGGAATATAAGATGGATTGGGTAGACATAATACGTTGAGTGAAAGAGTTATAAGAATCAAGCTCAACATTGGCTATGATTGCAACATAGGAAGCCATAAGTCTACAACTACATCTCACGTGGGTATTAGTGAAGTGACACAAGGTCATGAAGCTCATAAATTTTCTACAAGATTCAAAACAATTTAATGCTCATACAATGAAGGGAAAACACAAAATAGTCACAAAAACTAAAATAATTTGCACACACAAAACCCAAAACAACATAAGAATCATAGAGATAGAACTATGATCCAAATCTTTGTCAAAACTGATTGGACAGGGAATTGGCACCCTAGACTGATGAGGTTGATTTTTGTTAAATTTAAAATCTAAAAATAAAAATGAGATATAGTATCTGAGGATCCTAATTGAAGATGTTTAGGTCTGCCAATAGGAATACTTTTAGAAATGCACAAAATTTTAATTTTATATACATGCAGCCATAATGCCTGATTAAATATAAAAACAAATCAATCTAATTAAAATCAAGACAATATAAATGAAAATATTATAAAAATACCCTAGTTTTTTAAAAAATCCAACAAAAACCCTAGTTTTTAACAAAAATCTATAAAATTCTCTAATTTTTAATCCAAATACATAAAAAACACTATTTTTAAGTGAAAATCCATTGCAAACATTCAATTTTCATCAAAATCCATGCTAAACTCAAATTTTTCATAAAAAATCTATCAAAAAACCCTATTTTGAAAAAAATCAACTAAAATTAAACAAATCTAATTGAAAATTTGATTAGAGAAAATAAAAATTCAAGAATCTAACCTTTTGCAGATGGATTTACACCAAATCGGATATCTGATTTGCGGAATCAACTTTCCATTGTGTGCCCACCGCGGTTAAGCAAATGTCGAATGAAAATGAGTTTTACTCAGGCCAAAATAGGTATATATATATGTGTCTAAAATCGGATATCCAATTTTCAAATCTAGGTTTGGGCTTTGCTTCTGTAGTCACCCGAGCCACATAAAGTCAACTCAGCATTTTCACGTTTTTGAGTCGTAGAAACACGTATTTTTTTCTCCATTGCCACTTTTTGGCATACCATGATCCTGCACATGCCCTCTCTTTATGAGATCTCATTCAAGAAACACCTAATTATCATAGCATGCTTCAAAATACTTTACAACAAGTTTTTGTACCTCCTAGTGCACAACCAAATGATGTAGCATCCCTAATTCAAGGTATGAACTCAATAAATATAGATATTGTTTTTCATCAAGATGAGCTACCTCCATTAGAAATACAACAAAAAAATGAGGCTTTCATGATAGTAGCTAGCATTAACAAGTTTGGAATTAAGCATAATCTTGAATTGATAATGGTTTAGAACTTAATATTTGTAGTGCAAACCTTTTGGATAAAATGGGAGTGGACAAGACTAAAATTCAATCAGATTAGTTATCTATCCATGGTTTTGATAATGTGGGAAAGCAACTGCTTGGTGTGATAACATTTCCTGTAAAAGCTGGTAGGGTTACATTACAAAATCCTATCCATGTCATTCCCCAAGAACTCTCATATAATATTCTCTTGGGTAGGTCATGGATTCATAAAATGAATGGAGTCCCTTCAACACTTCATTGTCTAATGAAATACTGGTGTAGGAGCACCAAGGTCATTTTTGGGTATATAGGGTCATAAAGTGAATTTTGGTGTTTTGAGTTTCTAAAATCATGTAATAAGGCCATAATAGGCCATTCTTGATGTTTTGAGTCATTTTGAGTTCATTTGACCAATAATGTAAAAAGTTGCAAAAATTGCCAAAAAGTTGTCATGGCAAAATTGCAAATTAGGAAGGTGAAGAGTCATTTTGGTTTAGGGAAGTTTAAAAGTTAGTTGTGTTCAGTTTGGGATGTTTTTGAATGTTTATAAATGCTTTTATAACCTTGAGGAAGAGGTTAGAGGGTTGTAATAAAGGAAATCAATAATGAAACCCTTGTTTTATATGTGAAATTATGTGTTTTTATTGGTAATTCTATGTTTTAGACCACTGTGCGGCCTCGTACAAGTGGTTTATGATCTAAAACTATGGTAATCATTAAAGGAATGAATTATCATCAATCTGCATTTTGTTTGATTGAATTTTATTAAGATTTGTGAGTTTTATGGTCATTCTTCTAGTAATGGGTTTGTAACCCTGTTTTGGGGTTTTCAAACACAAAAAATGCATTTATTCTCATTTCCTCTAGTGGTTTTGCCTAAAACTAAGTGAAATGAAGTATTTCAGGTAGTTTTCAATGTTAAGAAGTATTTAAGAGCAATAGGAAGAGTTTAATAGGGTTTATGATGTTTCCCTAGTTGTTTTTCTGAGATTTTGCTTGAAAAGTAATGGCTCCAAGGTGGGGTTTGCATAAAATGCATAGGTGAATGTTGTGTGAAGGTTGTGTGAAGGTTTGTATAGTGTGTGTAGACCTAATTTTAAATTTTTGAGGTCTTGGTTGGCAAATAGGAGGTCTGGAAGGGTTATTTTCAATAAACCTTCATTTGGCTTAAGCATAGTGAAGCCTAGAACAAGGGTCTTAAAGGTTGGTTGGTTTTGTGGGTTTTACCATGTTTTAAGTTGTTGAAATTGTGTTTTTATAACCTATTGGAGGTCATGCTATGAATATTTAGGTTTGGAGGAAAGTATAGAAAGGTGTTGCTTTGGAAAATAGGCCTAATTGGCCAAGTAGGACAACATAGAAGCAATAAGTTAAGGGTGTTGGTCCAAGGTGACCTATATGGATTTTGAGATATGTTTTGTAGTGGCATAATGAGTATTTGAAAATATAATTTTTCAATGGGTTTGAAATTGGGTTTGTGAGATAGGTCCAAGAAACCTAGTTAGCAGACCTACAAGGCAAGCAAAGTGATTGTGAGAGAAACCAATAAAATAGACTTTGGATGGTTGAAAAGTTGTTTCATAGGACTTAAATTGTGATTGGAAATTGAAATCATCCCTGCTCTACATCAAATACACTTATAAAATTAAGGTGTACACAATCAAAGTTGACCTACAAACATAAAGTTGTTTGCAAGTTGAAACAAGAATGAAAAGTCATTTGAGAACATTGATACCAACTTCAAAAGTGGAACCAATGCAAGAATAAGAGAAAGAGAAGTGCTTTTCATCAATCACAAAAATATTGGATGATGAATCAAGTTTATTATATTTCACACCTACATTCATGGGAGAATACAAAATCACAACAAAAGAATTAGAAAAGGAAAAAGAAACAGTGGTAGTATCAACACAACATGAAGCGGAATCATCACAACCATCTAAATCCACAATTCCTAGTAAAGAAGAAGACACAACTTACATAACCAATTATGATGAGATTGATCATGAGAATCCACCATCCTCGAAAGAAATTGAATCTATTTATGGATGATGATATCAACTCTTGAAACAACTTGACTATAATGGGAAAGGATGTGGAGTGAAAGAACAAGGAATTAGAGTTCTTATAGAGATCGATATACAAGAAACAAAAATATGTCTTGGATATTTTCCTTAAAAGATAACAAAAGCATCAAAAAATACTTCGCTTAATATCAACATTATAACAAAGGATTCCTCTAAGGCAACTCTCACATTGATGTGTCCTGACTTAATATATACCACAATTGATGATATACCAATGGATTATTTTCAAAATGATGAAGCTCTAGAATTTTTTTTGAGAGTCTATAATAATTTTTCAACTCACCATCACAATTGAAGATTCTGTTATTCTTAAAATACTAAGGGAAACTTTGGATTTAAATCTAAAAAAGTGATATTGAACAAGATGAAGACCAACAAATCCCTGAGATTACAAATCACAGTGCATTACTTGTGGGAGATACAATAAACATGTACCAATGGACACATCTAATTAAAAAAGGTGATTCAAATAGGAAAGTGTCTTGATGATGATGAACAAGAAGATCAGGAAATGTTATTACATGACTTTCTTGAAATCTTTGCTTGGAATTATTTAGATATATGTTGAGTATTGATGATAAGACAATTATGCACAACATTGTCCTTGAGAAAGATGCTAAACCCATGAGACAAAATATATGTAAGATGAATCCTAAGATAGCTTTGTTGGTTAAAGCTAAAATTGAGAAGCTCTTATATGTTGGTTTTATCTATCCTATTGATTATTCCCCTTGGATATCCAACATTGTAGTGGTGGTAAAACCTAATAATTGTATTAGGATGTGTGCAGATTTTTGTGCTTTAAATAAAGCATCTTTAAAAGATGATTTTCCCCTTCCTAATATTGGCATGATAGTATATTCCACTATGGGCCATGCCTTATTATCATCCATGGATGATTTTTTCCAAATATAATCAAATTTTTATTAACCCCCAAGATCAATACAAGATAACTTTCACTACACCTTGGGGAACATTTTCTTGGGTTGTCATGCCTTTTGGATTGAAAAATGATAGAGAAACGAATCAAAGAGCTATGACACTAATTTTCCATGATTTTATACATAACATTTTGGAAGATTATGTTGATGATATTTTGGATAATTCTATAACTTGTCAAGATCACATCAAAATACTTTGTAAAATATTTGAAAGAATTTATAAGTACAATACAAGGTTGAACCAAAAGAAATACATTTTTGGTGTGGATAGTAGAAAACTGTTGGGTTTTATAGTGTCAAGTAGAGGCATTGAGGTGGAGACAAAGAAGATTGATGCTATAGTAAACATGCCACCTCCTAAGAAAATTTCTCAACTACATAGTTTACAAGGCAAGATTCAAGCTATCTATTGCTTTGTTGCATCATTAGCAAATCTGAATCTACTCTTTACCCAACTCCTTAAGAAATAATCATAAATTAAATAGAGTGAGGATTGTAAAACGGATTTTGAAAGTTTGAAAGAATATCTAGATAATCCTCCCATCTTGCAACCCGTTATTCAAGGAAAAACATTCATCCTTTACATATCAAAATCAACTCACGCTTTGGATGCCTTATTGGCTCAACAAGATGAAAATGGAAAAAAATATCATGTTTATTACATTAGTCAAAATTTGATTGATTATAAAACTCAATATACAACAATAGAAAAATAATATTTCGATCTTGTGTTTGTTACTAATAAATTGAGACATTATTTATTAAATGCGAAAGTGCATGTTGTCATGAGATTTGATCTTTTAAAACACCTTTCTACTAAAACAAATTTATCAGGACGTTATGTTGTTAACTGAGTTTGATCTTAAGTTTTTTCTTTAAAAGGTGATAAAAGGACAAGCTTTGACTAACCATTTAGCTAACACCCCTTCACCATTAGCATTACCCACTAATGACTCATTCCTTGATGAGAATGTGTTGACCATAGAAAATGAAACATGGGAGTTGTATTTTGATGATTCTAAGTGTCAAACTGACTTTGGAGAAGGGGTTATATTAATACTACCTTCAAGAAAGACGATTCCCTTATCCTATCATTTAAACTTCCTATGTATAAACAACACTGTAAAATATGAGGCCCTTATTTTTGGGATATGTGCAACCTTATCCTTAGGTTTTCAACACATTCATATATTTGGTGATTCTCAATTATTCATTAAACAAATCAATGGATCCTATCAAATGAAACCTGATAAGTTAACCCAATACAAAAACCTTACAATGAAATTGATAGAATGTTTTGAATCTTACACCATCAACAATATTCCATGAAAGGATAATTGACATATAGATGCAATGGAAGGTGTTGCTTCCCTTATTTCTCTCAAATATCCTTTTGTATATTTTACATTCATAATCCACATGGTCACAAAATCATCAATAGATGAAAAGATAAAAGAAGCATTAGTTGCCTATATTTAAGCCCCTAGTGAATGGTACACATTGATATTCAATTATTTAAAAGAAGGTACCTTTCTTGAACCAACTGCTAAAAACACTAGAGCTCGTATTTGAAGATATATAATCCTAGCAGATGTCTTATATAGATGATCCTTCAACAGTCTCTTGCTGAGATGCCTTAAACAATCATATATTCATATAGCCCTTGAAGAAGCTCATGCAAGTTCTTGTGGGGGGAATTTTAAAGGAAAATTGTTAGTTCAAAAGTCAATCCACATAGGATACTTTTGGCGAAGCATGGAATTTTTTTTTTTTAATCATGTCAAGAAGTTTCACAAATGTCAAGAGCATAATAATTTGATTCAAGCTCCTACTTCCAAACTTTGTGCCCAAGTTCCTATTTTTCCATTTTTGGTTTGGGGTTGGATCTCATTAGAAAAATTTCCCCTCCCTCCTCTTCTGGACATACATTTATAATTACCATAGAAAATTACTTCACGAAATGGGTAGAAGCAATTCCTCTTCGATCCATGACTTTTGATTGAATGTATTGTTTCATCTTGGAGAACATTATTGCTCAATTTGGTCTTCCTTTAACATTGGTTTCAAACAATACCTAGGACACTATTTAAGAAAAATGTTAGTAAAGAAAATTTTGAAAACATTTCACATTCAACATCATTTTTCAACACCTTATTACCCATAATCTAATGGTTAAGGAGAAGCAACAAACAAAATGCTCGAACAAATATTTAAAAAAAAAAAAGTAAACATAACAAGGATTGGCACACACAATTATCTTATACGTTATGGGCTTATAACACAAGTATTAGAACATCCATAGGAAATACACCTATAAAGAGAAATGATTACAACAACTTGAAATGTTCGATGAACAACGTATAAATTCTCTTAATCATCTCCAAGCTTATTCCAAAAGAATATAACATAGTTACAATAATATTGTCATTCCTCACTCATTTAAGGGGATTTGGAGTTATATAAAAATCAACATAATGTTAATGTCACTCCAGGTGAAAAAGAAAATTTTAGTCCAAAATGGTTAGGCCCTTACATAATTGACAAAAGTTAGGGGTCTAGAGCATATACATTAATGGAAATAGATGGTACACCTCTCAAAGAACCTATCAATGTTGTGCATTTACACATATATTACACTTAACATTCCTTTTCAATAGTATTGTATGTTAAAGCATGTTGTTAGATTAAGTAGATAGTTTTCTATTTTATCTCACATTGCTTTATTCTTGACAAACATTTATGGTCTATCTTGAATTATGTAGAGTAATTGTTATTTACTTGAATTATTACTTTCTTTTACATGTTATTCAGTCATTTGTGTTGTGTTATGTTAGATCATTACATGTATTTAATTTCCAAAATTAGATCATAAGGCATTTAATTTAACACAATTATATTTAATGATCATGTAGTATCTAAGTAAAAATAAGTGTCTAAGTTAGATTACATAAAATTAGATCATGGAGACATTTAGTAAACAATCTTACCAATATTGTTTAATAGATCACATTGACATCTAATCAAAAACAAGAACTCATAAAAATATAACATGCTTATATATATAGAAGATCATAAATATTATATACATTATCACCATGGTAACAAAATATAGTGTGATATAACATAGTACATCTAATGAGGCTTGTGGCTACTAGACTCCTTGGGGCTCGATGTTGGTCCCAAAGATAGTCCTGTCAATACATATCCTTTGTCTTTATAAGATGAAGCTCTAAAACTAATATAAAAACTCTAATATCTAATTTTATTGTGGAACACTAGAATTGATAAAATATTTAACATTTAAAAACTTAAATAAATTTTTTGTTGTTCCAATTTTGGTTGTTGTTGGATATTGTGTAAAATCATTGTTATATACTTGTTTATTAGTTTTTGTTTGTAATTTCAAGATAGTTAATCTTTTTTGGTTAGATATCATTATGTTATATATTTTGTTGCAGTCTTAAACTGCATTTTACTCTCTATTTATTGTAGAACTTGCATTAAAAAGTGGTTGCTACAGATAGGAACCTCAATCACATAGATTGAATTTAAGAGAGTTTATACGTCACAACAACACAAAAGGAAATTAGCACCAACTTTGGCACCGGATTTTAGTGTATTTTGAGCATATGAGTCAGAGAATTTGGCTAGCATCAAACTCGGCGCAAACAGGCATGGTCAGTTCAATGTCCTTTTTTACGACGACTTTCATGTTGTTTTTAGCGCTGAAATTAGTGCTAGTTTCAGCACCAGAAAATCATGGCACCTCCGTTAGCGCCTAAAATCGCGCTAGGAAGTAACAATGAAAATGGCGCCAAAATTGGTGCCCAATTACACTTCTGGTTTTGCTTCCATGTCTACTCCCATTTTTGCTTCTAGTTTTGCTTCCATTTTGCATCTAGTTTTGCTTCCAGTTTTTCCTCCAAATTTGCTTCCAAGTTTGCTTCCAGTTTTTCCTTCAAGTTTGCTTCCAATTTTGCTTCTGATTTTGCTTCCAGTTTTGCTTCCACATTTTCTTTTGGTTTTTCTTCTAATTTTTCTTCCGGTTTTGCTTCCAAGTTTGCTTCCGGTTTTGCTTTCGGTTTTATTTCTAGTTTTGTTTCCAATTTTGCTTCCAAGTTTGCTTCCAGTTTTGCTTCCAAGTTTGCTTCCGATTTTACTTCCGGTTTTGCTTCTGATTTTGCTTCCAGTGTTGCTTCTAGTTTTGCTTCTAGTTTTGCTTCCAGTTTTGTTTTGAGTTTTGCTTCCAGATTTACTTCTAGTTTGCTTCCAGTTTTGCTTCCAGATTTGCTTCCGGTTTTTCTTCTAATTTTGCTTCCAAAATTGCATCTTGTTTGGCTTCCATTGTTGCTTCCTTTTTTTCTTCTAAAAATGCTTCTTGTTTTGCTTCCATTTATTAATTTAATATGTTTTATTTCAATTTAATTAGTTAAATATATCGTGCCTCTTAAATAACTCATATGATTATAGAGTAAGTAATTTAATTATTTAACTCATATGATTAAATAACAATATAATTATTGTAACATGATCATCATCTATAATTAAAACAAGTGAATCAAATATCTATAATTTAATTGAATTTGACAACGTCCATCCTGAGCAGTAAATTAAAATCATCATACTTAATAAATATCCATCCAAAAATCATCGACCACTTTTAATATATATAAATTGACAAGTCAATATGGATAATATCATCATCATATATAACTAAAACAAGTGAAAGTCAAATATGCTAGTACATCAAAAACATGTCAAAATGATACATGTCTAACAGTCGACATAAGTGAAAATGATACATGTACAAATGATATAAATAAAATTGATAAATTATGTAACTCAAATTGATACAAGTCAAGATGATACATGTCCAAATGATATAGTGAAAATGATAATTGTCAATATGATACAACTCAAAAATATAGTACAGTAGGCTGTGAAAATGATATGTATGATAGTAATCATGAAAAGAGTCATCATAATGATATATCAACAATCATCCATGATGTAGTCTATATGATCATGAATGTTATTGATTACTATCACCAACTGTCTCATCATCATCATCACCATCTTGATCATCATCATCGTTGTCGTTGTCATCATCATTGTCATCACCCTTGGTGTCTTCCACATCATCCTCTACCATGTGATTTGTACTGGAAAAAACAATATTTTGTGGATCTATATCATGTTGAGGATCATCTTGATCTTCTGGAAGACCCATGTTCTGCAAAAACAAAACATTTAAAATGAAAATTTATTATTTATTTCATGCAATAATTTTTTCTGTTATATATCTAATATTACAACATATGAGACAAAACCATAATCATATTACATCATATCAAAGTGCACATACGATAATAAAATTTCAAAATAGTTATAGCTAATACTGGTGAGTTGGGACAAACTTCATCTTTCAAAAACAAAGCCAATTAGGCTAGCAGACTTGTGGATCAGGCCAACATTTGGTGGAAGATGAAGAAAGATGATTGGAACTCTAGAGGCCCACCATAATGGATTTTAATATTCAACCATGAGAGCAGAAGAGAGAGTTGACATCATGTATCAAAACATTAAGCATGCATTCTTCTAGCCAGCGGAGAAGGAGATGATTACTTTGCTTCATTTTAATTTGCATAACCATATCACGACGTGGGATCCGAGAAGACCAAGGATGTTCAGTTTTATGTGGAGGTAATGGATTTGGTCCAAACTTTAGGAGGGGCGAGAAGGTCAATGTATGATCTTGATGAAATTGAGGAAGAACAACAAGAGAGGAATGGGAAAAATAAAATCAATACAGAGTTTCAAGGATTTGTCAAGCGAGTAAGAGAGTTATGGGAGTAGCCTCATCTAAAATATTTTGTACTAGAGTTTGATATACCATTTAGAGAGCTTGGTTTCCATGGAGTTCCTTTTAAAGCCTCTACTTTTATTGTTCCTACAGTAAACTGTTTGGGTAGAGTTGGTGGAATTACCTTTCTTAGTAATCACTATTAGTGAGATTGAGATTGGTAACCTTGAGAGAGTAGGACTTGGGAAAAAGGAATTTGATATGGCTATTGTTTTCAAAGACTTCAAGCGGGATGTACTCCGCATTGATGCCATTCCTCAATCTTCACTTGATGGCATCAAGGAATGGCTAAACTCCATGGATATAAAGTATTATGAAAGTAGAATGAACTTGAACTAGAAGCCAATTTTGAAGAGTATTACTAATGATCTAGATAAATTTATTGAAGATGGTGGTTGGGAATTTTTGAATATGGAAGCAAGTGATTATGATTCTAATAATTCAGAAGAGTCAAATCAAGGATATGAACCCTCTGATGTAGAAGAGGAATCAGAATCAGATTTCATGTAGCCACCATCAAGAGTGTTACAAGCCAACAAGATGGGGGGAATTCTTATATAAGGATAATTTTCAATGTTGCAAGTACCGGCTTTAATTCCAACTACAATGGCAACATTGAAATTCCCTAGCAATATTTATGTTAAGGAAATTTCCTTTAGATGCAAGGATTCAAAGCACATAAACCATGTGGTACAAATGATTAAATCCCAAAGATGATCTATAGCAATGAAAGAGTCTGAAAAGGAAGAGAGAGCTACATTGGTGACTCAAGAGAAACTTCAGCTTTCAAAAACAAAGCTAATTAGGTTGGCAGGCGTGTGGATCAAGCCAACATTTGGTGGAAGAGGATGAAAGATGATTGGAACTCTGGAAGCCCACCATAATGGATTTTGGTATTCAACCATGAGAGCAGAAGAGAGAGTTGGTATCATGTATCAAAACATTAAGCATGCATTCTTCCAGCCAGTGGAGAAGGAGATGATTACTTTGCTTCATTTTCATTTGCATAACCATATCATGACGTGTGAACCAAGAAGACCAAGGATGTCCAATTTTTTGTGGAGGTGATGGATGTGGTCCAAAATTTAGGAGGGGAGATCCTGATGTCTACCAAGAGGCATAAATTCAGATGAATTAAGTTCACCTACATGTCTACCAAAGTTTACTTCCAATTTTTATGACTATTTTTCTTGACTTTTAGAGTTTACTTACAAATTTGAAATTTCTTTCTGGTCATTTTAATGAGGATATGTTCAACCAATGTGTAAGCACCTTTTGTTTGTATCACAAGCATCTTTGCATTGCAAGAATTTTGATTATCTATGGTGTACAACTATGTCGTCTCACTTATTGGATCTTCTATTTCAATATTTTCTATGGCTTCTTTGTTTGAGGTAGCACCTGACAATCCTACCTCCTTTCCTTAGTTGAGAAGTGGATTTGAATTTGGGAATACTGCACTTTAAAACTAGCTATGGTTTAAGGAGAGTTATTCTAGCTTTGTTGTTGACACCCTCAATCTTTAACAAGGACTTAGATGCATGGACTGAAATGCAAGCTTTCAAACTTAGATTTGAATTTGCATAATTTGATTGATTATGGTTTTCACAGGCAGTTGTCTTTACATGACTATTCTAGGATGTCAATATGTGTAATAGTGATTGCATCCTTATCAAGTTTGGCTACCCTTATTCAGAATGCCTTGGCCTTTGGACTTGATACAAAGTCGTGCATTGTTCTTCCATATTTGTAACATGTAGGACATTTAAGGGGTACAACATATAGAAATTAAGTACTATCATCCAAAGAAAATTTACAGATGGTGTATCAAGAACAATAGAAAATGATTTTATCAGGGTTAATGCTTTCTTCCCCCACACTACTAATATTTTCCCCAAAACATGTTTTTTTTTTAATTATTTCAACACATCTCAAAATTCAATGTATTGATTAACATTTGTTACGCATTTCAGTTGTTTATGCAAATGGTGCATATATGTTAACTCGATCAATGTTGTTACTTTGGTAGTTTGACTTCTATGACAACCAACCATTACACATTTCATCTACATCTTTCTACTATTTATTCATGCAAATAAATGGTCATCTTGTACTCATAAGTTTTGAGCTCTATTTACTCATCCTACCCATCAATAAACAACTCAACACAAGAGATGCAAATTGACATATTAACACAACAATATCCAACTAAGTTATTGAAACTCAACTATTGATACCTCGTTCTCCATCCAGAGTACAAAATAATTCCACTTTTTGTTTTGTAACATATTCTTTTCAAATTGCTTTGGATGGTAGCCATATTTCTCCTCTTGTCAAAACATGGCACATGGACTACTTAAACTAATTAATATGCAATCATTTACTTTTTCCAAGGAAATGAAAAAATATATCATTTAACATACTAAATATACTTACAAATGTATAGATCAAGGCATGTAAACCTTTCTGGCCACTATGATGCGTAGCACGAAGTTTCTCAAGCCTAGCCTTGGACACCTTGTCCTGAAACATATACTAATTGAATTTAACTATGCACAAATAAAATTTAAATATCATTTAATAAATTCAATATAATCTTATCAGCAAATTCAAATACTTGTGTACTCTCCTCACTAGATTTCCTTCGTGCATCAGACTTTTCATATGCTTTTACAAGCTCTTTCCATACTTTCACACTTACATCAATTGGCCTTCTTTTTTGCCTTAGCTCAGGAGGGATTTTTTTATCTTCTTTGTTTGGTTGCACCGAAATCTCTTGTAGTTTTAAGACATTTGTAGCTTTATCTTCTTTACAGACCAACCTGTGCCGAATTCAGTCTCCATGTCATGGATAACTTCTTTTTTCAGTTGCATGGGTATCTGTGAGAATGGAAAATGTAGATGGTCTTTGAACCATTGAAGGCATGATTCCTCAACCTATTCACAAATGTTTTCCTAGCATCCGTCATTCGGACTTCCCCTGAAACCACCTTGTAATCTATCTTCATATTGTAGCTACCAATGCAAGATTGGTAACATGGTGTGGTGGAAGAAGCATGTGTCCCAGGAGTGGCTGGGACATCGAAAGTCTCTACTTCCTGTTCCACATTCTTAGAGTTTACTGTCACTGATTTCCTCCTAGATATTTTGTTCAATCCAGAACTGGTTGGGGAATCAATTGATTCCCTTTGACACAACTGATTTTTTTGCAATGTTTGAGGGGCGTTACCAAATTGTTTTTCTATGTATCTGGAAAGCGTTGTCCAGTCCACATTAACCAATTTGTTCGCTGCCTCTACCCCCAATATGGAAGCCAATTCCTCTTTATCTTTGTCAATCTCATGTCCCTTTATATATATTTAAATTATATTTCTTCTTTTAAATTTTGAAATAAAAAACTAAAAAATTAGAATTCAAAGAAATAATGGAAACATTTACAAATCTATAAATTGACAATGAATTACCTCATTTTGGCCAAAGTTTGCTGACAATGCTCGCTTTCTTCTATTGCTTGACATTTTGAGGCGACCTAGGGAAAATTATTTTTGTCCAGTCTATGGAGGCCAACGAAGTACACACTATTAGGTATGAAATTTTTCGTCCAATTTATGGTATGAAAGTTTTGTTTTGTGGGAAAATATGTTTGTTGGGTTTTCTTAATGTTGATAACCTAGGGAAAATATGTTTGTTGGATTTGCTTAGTGTTGATAACCTTATCATGAAAACTCTTTCATAATGCAATCTTGCACGAATTTTTCATGGCATCGGTGACTATGGCGCGATTGGGCAAAGCCAAGCGGTTTTTGCATTTATTTTCAACAATTGCTCAACAGTGATATATTCATTGGGTTTGATTAATGTTGATAACTTAGGGAAAATATGTTTGTTGGGTTTGCTTAGTGTTGATAATCTTATCATGAAAACTCTTTCATAATGCAATCTTGCACGAATTTGTCATGGCATTGGTGACTATGGCGCGATTGGGCAAAACCAAGCGGTTTTTGCATTTATTTTCAGTAGCTGCTCAGCAGTGATTGACCCAATTCCCATATTTTCCAAACAGTTCACTATTTCCTTGATATCCAGGTTAGGGAAATAATATGGAGGCATCCTGGCTTTGTGCTATAATATTTTGAGCCAAAGCTCAAATGAGTAGGGTAAATTTTTTTGTTGGTTTCTCAAAGGTTTTACAATTTATAATGATGGGACAATTCAGAGGCCACAAACCAGTAAACAATCATGAATTCAAATGCAATACAAAGTGCAGTAAACAATCATGAATTCAACGAAGAAAAAAAATGGTAAGCTTACCTATGGTGTCACAAACTAAATCAAATTTCTCATCAGTTGTTGGTAGCACCCTGCTCTCTTCCTTTGCACGACATTTTTCCCTTTTTTGCCGTCTGATTTCTTCCTTCACGTAGGAAATTTTTAAATTTTTGATTTTGATTTAGTAGTTGACGCTTTAGTCGGCATTAGTAAACGCCAACTTTAGCGCTAACTTTTGGCTGTTAATGTAATCTGTTTGGAGTGCCTAAGGTAGCACCAAGTGCACCTAATTAGGCACCTATCATTGTTGTATAGTGACTATTTTCATTGTTGTGTATCACTGTTACCTGATTTTTAGCTTTTAGCTAAAATTGGGTAACTTAGTGTTTAATTCTTTTCTGGTTTTTTAAACATTTAAAGATAAACTATAAAATTTCTAATTTCAATATGCATGAAGGAATGATTATCAAAATAAAGTAGATTACATTTTGTCATTTCAATGTTGCATTACAGTAAATGTGAAAGAGAATCATAGATATACAAATGTAGTCTTTTATTGATAATCTTGAAATATACATGTCCCTCACAAGCCAAGGGACTAACTCTCTTATTCAATAAACATATGAAACAATTCATGCATGAATAAGTAGAGAAAGGAAATGTGCATATAGGAATTGAACCAACCATTGCCTGAGAATGACTGGTTGTAGGTTGACTGACTACTCTGTTGTTGCCTCGAGCCGCTTGTGTCCCTCCCAGATCCGTAGTGATCCTCACCCTGCATCTGAAGGAAACATGATGTTAGAGCGAAGCTCTAAGCAATGAAAGATTCAATCCTTACATACACACCTACTTATGCATGTATAAACTAATCCATAAGTGCATTAAACAAGCATGCAAACCTTGGATGTTTTAGAAAATAATGAAGTCATCAAACACATCCAACATATGCATTTATTTTCTAACTATTTGCTTCATGTGAAGATTTAGGACAAGTATGGTTACTATTCTGATTCAGATCAAATACAACATGTGGGGTAAATGTGGCTCCCACAAGGGTAGAGCTCAACATGCTTTGAAAGAAAATGAAATTGAACAACTTGATCAAAGATTTATCTATTATCATTGCATTAAATCAATATGGAATCACACCAGTTGATCAACTTTCATTATCAGATTCAAAAAATGCAACATACTGTGTTGATATGTCTTTCAATCTCCGTAAGTGGACCCTTGATCCATTTAATAAAAAGAAGTGATTTTGGAGATGCATCAAGTGTCTTCATAGATACATCAAGTTCAATTATGCATCTTCTAAAAAATAAGGAAGCATTTCAAGTTGTTGTCAAGCCCCTCCCACCATAACCCTATTGGGCAGTCACACATCACATAGGAAAGTGAGTTGTCAGGTCACCCACATATGTGACAGTGGTTGTCCAATAAAGTTAGAATGAGGAGACTGTGTATTTATTACACATAATAGAGAAAATAATGATGGTTGAATCAAGGACAACAAACATTCCAATGGTACAAGTGCATATGAACAACAATCAACAATGCATGTTGATCTCATGAAGCAGGACAACAACAATGAAGATATGATATGAAGCAAACATTCAATGAAGTTATGTGATAGTGAAGTGACACAAGATATGCAAGAGGATTGTAAATGGTGGGAAGCATCCATCAATCCATGAATTATAAATTTTCCATCACAAGTTCAAAAGAATCAGACAAGGTGCAATGATAAAGAGTACAATCATAAGAGATGCACTTAGGACAGTCACCAACACTTAGAAACTCTAGATGCTTCTCAATCAAAAGATGAAGAAAAGAAACATTCTACTGAAAAGTAGTCAGAGGAAATATGTGTTAAATCAAGAAAGGAAGTTATACCCAGCAGTCATTCAGATTGTGAACAAAAGAAAAATGAGGGAATGCTCCTGATGTGGGTGAAGTCCTTGAAAAGACACTTCAGAATACAAAGTACCTTATCAGTGAAAAGATGGAGCAAAGTTTTATACAATCTTTTAGAGGAAATCTATGAAAGAAATTTGCAAATATAGGAATATTCTCGAAGATATCATGTATTTTTTCCATAAAAGAAGAGGTATTTCCATTAACCACAATGCAGTACTACCATGATGAAGAGAAACATGCACAAAACCTACTTTTAATCTTAACACATCAATCAATCGAAAGCACAGTATTCAGAGCACAGAGAAGATTTAAATGTAGGAAAAATACATTGATCATAGGCATAAGACAAGAATGACAGTGGATTTTGATCTTGAGTGTAAATCCATTTTTGATAAACAGGTCTACATCATAAAACAGAGTACCATCATCAAAGGCAATCCACATAAGCTACAGGTGCATCAAAGACATAACAGAGTAATCTATAACAACATTAAAGGAGGAACAACCACTGCAGCCTACGAGAGGCATTCAAATGCAGTGACATCCAATGGTACCAAAGAAAAGAAAATTTGCTTGCAAGTCAAATTTAGTGCTAATCATTAAAGATGTTGGTGCCATATCAAACTTGTTTTTTATCCATAAATGAGACAGAGTGGACAGTCCTCTAGGATGTATTACAAGGTTATGGATGGATCTTATGATGTCTATGGCATTTCAGACCCCAACTCACAAAGGAATTAAAATTCCTTCACTTGTTGACCTTCAAGGAACACCTGTTTTAGCTGATCTTTTTGTTGAGCATATGGGTAGTGTTGTCAACAATGCAGATTAAGGATTCATGCATGGTGGAGTAAGAATAATGGGGCCTAATGTATTACTTTTCTTGGGAGAACTTACCTAGGATGCAAGAATTAGGCATCCTTAAATGGAACTCCTTCCATGTTTTTGTTAAGTATGGCCTCTACACAGGATTCAACTTTGGGAAGCAGGAAACAAAAGAGAGGTTGGGTCTCTAACAAGACAATTGGGTAGACATTGGTTAACTAGGATTGAAGAAGGTAGTCATGTAAGGGATATTAAGGAGACAATGTTGCCTTTGACATTGGGTAGTTAAAATAGAGCAACTAGAAGGGAAAACAATGGGTTTGCAATTTCTGCCTACTAATGTCCATGCAAAGCATTCTTCCCTGTTCTTTTAGAAGTGTATACAGAAGTAGTAAAAAGGAGGATTTAGAGATCATATTTGTGTCTGACTGGTAAAGAGCCACTTAAAGAGGGTGTTTTCTTGATTGATGTTGGAGGGTATTTCATTATAAAAAGAACCAAAATTTCTTTATTGCACAAAAGGAAGCAAGGTAATCACTGTACTTTCAAAAAATAGTAAATGGCAGGTTGTTCAAAGTGGCCAGACCCATGTTGGGGTTTTGTTATAAAAACATTATTGCATTCTACAGAAGTGAAGTTCATAACAAAAAATGGCAATATGAAAAGCTTGTTATAGGAATTACAAAAATGAAAAGCCATTTATGCATTATGACTGGCCATGGTAAGCAGTAGCCTTTTCCCTACAATTATGAAGAACCCACTTGGGGTTTTAATCAAATGCAGCAACATTGCTTTCTTTATACAAGAAAATGAAATAAACTTGAAGAAATCATCTATATTCTGCAAAAATCTGAGCTCTGTAGGAAAATCCAATGACCCATTTGGGTTTTTTACAAACAGTGGAAGAATTCAACAAAATGCATAATACAGGAAACCCAAGTAGGGATTTTTTTTTAAATGCAGAAATAAGATAGCAAACCACGAATGCAACAAGACCCAGTTTACATAATGAAGGATGAACCACATTTGGTTCTCTCTTTTCCTATATTCTAGAAACCCATCTGGGTTATTAACATTTATCAAGATTTATGAAAAACAAGAAGGAAATCATGAGAATACAAAAGGGTTTTGCAAAACAATGAATATAACACCTTGTCTCTGTTCAAGGTCACAACCAATGAGTTGTTATGGCCATAAAAAAAAAGATGCACCAGATTTACAGTGATGAAGCATTTCTAATGATATCACAAAGGTAAAAAACAAAATGAGGGACTTTTTAATCTTCCATTCAAGCTTCTCTTGCTCACATCAAAAACAAAACAAAAAATGGTAAATGAAGGTCGGTTGGGAGCTTACCTAAGCTCGAACACCAGAATGCACAAGTTTTTTCCATTAAAAGCTTCCTAAAAGCCTCATAAATTTCTCATTAGTGGTTGTTTACAACAGAAACAAGCAAAATGGAGGACAAATAAACAATATGGTCAGGAAAGGGCCCAAAAAATGCTACAGGCCATGACTTGTGAGCCCAAAAATGGTCTCCAAGTAAATTTTTTTGTAGGGGTATGTCAAGTAAAGAAATTACCTAAGTTTCCATGTTGCTTTTATGCAAAAGAATGTCAAAAAATTGACTGAGAACTAGTGAAATCATCATTTTTTTGTGTTCTTCCCAAACCCTCATGGCGACAGACCAAGTTTTCCAAATTCTTCAAAGACCGAATGATGATGTTTTTCATCATTTTGTTGTTTTATCATTAGGGTTTGACTTGTGTCTTTTTGACATTTCAATGGGATTTTTATCCCTTTTCTTTAAAAAAAAATCAAACTCATGTGAAATGTGAAGGGGAGGCTGAAACCTTTATTTCTCCCTTAGGCATTTGATGGCTTTTCAAATTTCCATTTTATTTAAACTTTGCTCTCCACATTGCCTCATGTGTTAGCACTTAGGCATTTTATGCCTTAGGGTTGTCCCCCTTCTAATCATTGCTAGGTGTTTTTCAGCATACAACAAGGGAGTGTATAACAATGTATTTGCCATGTGACCCTTATGTGATGCTTTATAATTGTCCAATGCCATGCAAGGTGGAATATGCTTTCCAAGAGACTTGGAGGTTGGCCATATTGGTCAAGTGCTATTGATGACTATATGCATTTGCAAACCAATGAGTATGACATGTGTGGGAAAAATACAAAATATGGTAAGTTAGTGGTCAATACCTTGGAGACTTTTTGTAAACTTTTAACACATCATTTTGCACTGATTTTCAATATTTGGAATATCATGTAAGTGATTTAAAATCACTTTTAGTTGCTGCAAATTGTAATGCATTTTAAAATGGTGGGGCCCTTTAATTTGAGCTTAATTGTAAAGTGATTTGTTAAGTGATGTTTTATAAATCACTTAACAAAATCACTATCTTTAATGCTTTAAAAGGCCATGTGTTTTCAAAAACATGCATATTGCATGATGGGGAATGTGGTCAAATGTTGTAATGGGACCAATGATGATTTGCAGAAGTATGGAAAGTGTGAGATGCTGTTTGGACTAATTTTGTGAAGGGGAGGCCAACTGGAGGCATTTGTTGTCACATTTTTGGGGTGACTATTGACTTGGCATACTTTTCCTTCATGTAGAAGGCATTTTAGAGAGTTCTAGAAGGTTCTTTTGGGGCCTTTTCTATTTTATCCGAGCAAAATATTCTAGAAACACTTGTGTGGGCTTTTGGTTTCAATTTTGCTTAAGTATCTTCATACTTGAGTTTTGGAGGGAGTTCTTTCTTTTTCAGCTAAAGGATAGCTTGCATTTTCTTGGAGTTTTTTTTCATGGAGCTACATTGTAACTCAAACAGGCCTATTATATAGTAAGCACTTTGAATTAATAGATTGGAGTATTTTACCTTCTCTCTTCATGTTTTATGGTGTGTAATTAATGGTTGATCAATCTGTTTTGTGAAAATTCATTTTTCTTACAAACTTGTCCCATGTTTCATGCATCCATTTGATAGAAAATGCATGTTTACAGGTTATAAATTGTGTTGTTTAATGGTGTTATTGATTGTGAAGTCTATTTTTTCCTTTTGAAAACACTTTTACAAACCTCTTTATAAATTACTGATGTGAAATGCATTGGAAAGGGATTTGTGTGAGTTGGCTTTGAAATATTGATTTGAATGTGCAAGGCTGTTAGTAGGTCTCAAATTTTTTTGGTGTATCACCTTAGTTTCTTTCCGTATTAGGTTTATTTTATGTAATTTCTTACCCTTATCTCAGAGTTTAAAGTAGTAGGTGGCATCAAAAAGGGGAAGCCAACCCTTATCACTGGAGGTCTACTTTCAAATAGGTCACCCACAACCTGAAAGCAATCCCATGTTAGTCCAAATCTGCTAAGTGCAATTAAAAGCTTAGCAAACAGGGTGCAGATTTGGTGAGCTAACAATCACAGGATCCAAAATGTTGGAAATAATTCCAACTCCTGCCTTGTTTTTGTGACCACCACTGTCTTGTGGCTCCTTCATCAGCTCGGTGCAGTAGAGCGGTTTTTATCGCGGTCTCTCAAGCTGCTTCATCTTTCTCGGTGGTAGAGCAGTGAAAGCTTCTTTGGTGGCACTCTAGTCTTCCTTTTGTTCCTGGTGGTGTTGCAATGACTCCAGCAAGTCTTCTACAATTGGCGTGCAGTGACCATCGTTGTCTCGCGACTCCTTCATCAGCTTGGTTTGGTAGAGTAGTTTTTACTGCAGTCTCGTAAGTTGCTTCTTCCTTCTCGGCTAGTGTGGTGAAAGCTTATGTGGCAACATTTTTATTCACAAAGGAGGCCATGGAGAGAGGACGTGGATGGCATAGAAATACTAAATCACTAAGAGGAAAGTGGGTGGAAATAGACGAGACAACAAAATTTGTAGATACAATAGAGGTAAGAAGAGAAAGCAATCTCAACCAAAGGAGGAAGGAGTTTATGAATTCACAAATGCTACGACATAGAGGAGATATCAATATGTCAAATATATGACTAAAGTGAGGTTTTTTGCTGGATAGCATACTTGTTGAAATGATATAATTGGTGTACTAAACATTATTTATTATGTTGTGTATTATAGGGGTGAGACGAGGCCATGGCAACAAATCGTGTCATATCAAATGAGGACACAACGAATGAAGCGGGACATCAAGTACTCAAATTTTGACTTAACTTAGGAAAAAATGATCTAATGGCATTTTGTGATACGTCCATCTTTTTTCACAGTATTATTGAAATTTATAATGCATTATGCAATCTTGACATAAATTAATGCATGTTGTTGATTATTTTAGATGGAGATTGAACCAAATGTAGAGCCTAAGCGTTCAACTAGCAAAAGAAGAAGATATGTACGTGGATGTGAACCTAAAACTATTAAATCATGTAGATGAAAGTGGGTGGAAGAGGATATGACAGTGGATACTGTAGACACAACAAATGATTTCCCTGAAGAAGAGGTAGGTATATATGTTCATACAATTTATATTTTTATTTTTTAAGCCATATTTGATTATATTTCTTTGAAATTAATACATTTATGATTTATCCAATTGTTTCCAAACATTAAATAATGCTTGCGTTTGTTGATAGGTAGAAGATTTTGATGAAACAGTACATACTAATACCCAAGATCCAACTAGGTTATTAAGATTTGGATGGGATTGTCCAAACCATCCTTTAAACCATACGAGGGCAACAAGAGCAAGATTGAAGAGAACACTCCCACTTGAGAAATTTGAAGAGCTGATGAGAGTCACATACATTGATGGCATGCCAACTAGCCTTAATGATGATGATCATGATAGTGAAAATGTAGTGCATGAAGAAGGATTGAATGAAATGTTTACAATTTTCTTTGGGGATGGAAATAATTATGACAATAATGATGATATGGTAGACAATAATGATGATAGCAAGGGTAATTACCACCAACGTAATGTTGATGATAACAACATCAAAGACTCCATCAAGCAAGCAACAAACACACCTGTGTTCAAATTGGGTGCAAGTAGAACCTCAAAACTGGCATGCACATTAATATTAGTAGAAATCAAGTCACTATTTGGTTGGTCAGACAAAGGGTTCACTACCCTACTGAAGTACTGAGTTGAAACCTATTTCTTACTTTGCATTTTCAATTGGTGTACATAATTCATAAACATTCATCAACTTCGTTTATATTTATTTAAGGGGATTTTAAAACCATATATTGTATATAAACAGTCCTAGTATAGATTGACATATCAAACATGTTCATCATAAGTCAAACATTCAATTGATTTAATCTCTAGCAATCTTACAGGGCACTAAAAACTAAAATATTCCCTAAAGAGAATGTGTTTCCATCAACTTGCAAAGAGGCGCGTTTGTTGTTGGGAGTTGGGGATTGAATATAAGCAAATTCATTCATGTGAAAATGATTACATTTTATACAGAGATGAATATGAAAACAAGTTAGAATGCCATGTATGCAAAGAGAAGAGATATCATACAGATGTACAAGGTCCTACAGTTCCAAAGAAGGTTTTACGTCACATGCCAATTATACCTAGACTTCAATGAATGTTACATTGCAATTCACTAGCACAATTGATGGACTGACATGCAAAGAACATGAGTAAAGATGGATTCATGCGAATTTTGGCCAACTCCAAAGCAATGAAACATAGAGGAAAAATGGCCAACAAAATTCAAAGATGAACCCCGTAGTATCAGGTTTGATCTTGCAATTGATGGAGTGTGCCCATTCTCTTTCCTGCGATCAAATTATAGTGTTTGGCCAGTTGGATTGATAGTATACAATATTCCCCCATGGATGAGTGTTAGAAAGGAGCACCTTATGTTGACTCATTGTTCTAGGAAAACATCAAGTTAAAAACATGGATGTTTATCTTGTGCCTTTTATTGATGAGATGCAACTGTTATGGAAAGGCATCATAATGTATGACATATCACATCCTCCATCAAATAGGTCCTTCATGTTGTATGGTGTGCTATGTTGGACTATTCATGATTTCCCAAGACTTGGTGTTTGTTCTGGTAAGATAAAATATTTATGTATTTACATTCATAATTTATTTTCATCCCAACTTTCATACTTAGTTTTATACTATTTTTTTTTATGTTATTAACATTACTTATTGAAATGCAGGGCTTCAAAAAAAGGGGATATTTGCATGTCCAAGATGTGCAGAACAATTTCAAGGGTGGTATTCTAAAGATCTGCATAAATTTATTTATGCAAACAATAGGGTTTTTCTACCACTAGATCATAGGTTTAGAAATTGCCTGAAGAATCAATTTGATGGAAAAGTTGAAAATAAAGGCCCTCCCACGATTATGGGTCCAGGTGATTGGATTAAGAAGTATGAAGATGTTGAATTGAAAGCTTGGGAGGATTTTTTTGATTAGGGTGATTCAATTGAAGAACTAGAACAAGTTGTAGTTAATATGCCAAAAGGAATGAAAAGGAAATCCATATTTTATTAGCTCCCTTACTGGAAGGATCTATTAATATCTCACCTATTAGATCCTATGCACATCTTCAAAAATGTTCTAGGTTCTATATTTCGACACATATCGGGCAAAGAGAAGGACACCTTGTCTTCGAGGAGAGATATTTCTCTTTCACATACCAAATTTGATAGAAAACATTTGTGGCCAAATAGCAAAAATGAAACATATGCAAAAGCTCCATGGATTTTGAAAAAAAAAGAGCTAGACCAGCTAAAAAATGTCATCCATTCAATAAGGAAACCTACTAGATATGGTTCATCATTGGCTAAAGCTTTTATAGTTGATGGACATATAACAGGATTTAAAACACATGATTTTCATAATTTAATGAAGGTATTATATATCAACATTTAACATTTACTAGTAACATTGATTAAGCACTAAATTTATTTTGATATTTTGTTGTGTGAGAAAAAATTACTAATGACCTTTTCATAAATGTGTTTGATAGCATATCATGCCATTAGCAATTAGGGGGGATTCATGTCTTATAGTTGACTTGAGGAATGCCATAAGTCGATTGTCATCATTTACAAGGTATGTGGATATATGAAATTTTCATGTGTGAGAGACATAGAGATATTATATTGCATTTTCATTTATGACTAAAGGTTCATACTAATTTACTATTCTTATATTAGGTGGGTGACCTCCAAGGAGATCCATGAATTTGAAGTGCCAAAGTGGAAGAAGGAAATTGCAAAAATTGTATGTGTATTTGAGAAGGATCTCCCTACAAGTTTCATGGACCTACAAGTCTATTTACTTATACACTTAGTCGATGACATTGAATTGGCGGGTGTCGTATCAACGAGGTGGATGTTTTTTCTTTGAGAGGTATATGAAAAATCTTAAAAGGTATGTCTGACAAAAGGCACATCCAGAGGGTTGCATGGCTGAAGGGTATGTATTGAATGAAGCATTTTTCTTCCTGTGTGAATTCCTTGGTAAGGATTTTGAAGATGGCCCATGCATCTGGGATGAAGAACGAGCATTAGATATTATTGATGAAGAAAAAACACAATCTAATGGTGTTGAAGTACAAATTAGTAAGTAAATTCATGATCAGTGTGGTTGTTTTTCTTGCAATCATTAATTTACTCTGTAATTTATTTTTCAAATTAACATCATGACATTTGGAGTTTGAAATAAACACGTTGATATGTAATAGGTGTAGACTAAATTTCTATACTCGACAAGTTCATTCTGTACCACATGGACTTTATGAACAAATGGATTGATCTATATGACAAAAAGAGAGAAGTGTTAGAAGCAAGGAGACAATTTAAGAGATCAAACCCAAGGAATACTCCATTTCCCACTCATCTTCTTGGGGAATGGGGAAAAGATTTCCCACTAGAATGGGTTACTGAACAAATTCAAATCAAATAGAAGATGCAGGTACAAATTCAAACATAATAGAAGATGAAATCAACATGTCTAGAGGATGTGAAAGAAAGGTATAGTTGGAATTTTACAAAATGTTGTTTCCTTACAGTTTTGACAGTCTTAACTATTTTAATATTCGTCATAATATTTTTTTCACTAAAATAAATGGTCTTTCACAGGCGAGGAAATATCCAACAATGTGGGCATATGGTCAACATTCTCGTGTAGAAAGTGTAAACATAAAGAGACGATCCTTCAATTGTGTAATCATGGCTAACTTCGAGCAATACAGTCGATCAAGCTCAAAAGATAAGAATATAATTGAAGGGAATCTACAATATGTTGGGAAAATAAAAGAAATTATTGAGTTGGATTACCGCTCTTTTAAATGTTGTATTTTTAAGTGTAGATGGTATGAATCATTTGAGAGGACACAAAGACATGATACCCATAGTGGATTGTTTTCTATAGATTCCTCATCGTTCCTACCAGAGGATAAGGAGCCTTATGTTCTACCAATTCATTGTGAGCAGGTATTTCTTTAACTCAAACAAGAAGTGGTAGTGATCATTAATCTATTAATTCATAGCTTATTGAGAATATACACATGTGTTTATTAATCAATAAAACGGTTATAGCATATGTCTAATAGATGTATGTTGTTCATGTGTAGGTATTTTTCTATGAAAATATTTTGGACCTGAAATGGATGTGTCATACATTATGATCCAAGATTAAGGCATGTATTTGACAATGCATTAGTGGATATTGAGCAAAACAATGATGGCCAACAAAATGAGAGAGGGATTAGAGAACATCGAAGAAATTGACATCCATGATGATGTTGAAGATGGTTATGTTCAGGCACAAGAAGACAACAGTCCAGAGTTAGATGATGTTATGGAAGACAATAATATGGATGGTATAGAAAATGATGATCCAAATACATTTGGTAACAATATAGATGGTCTACAGTCAAATTTCAATGTTGATGAAGATGATGTAGGTCAAGATGAGGATGATGATAATATTAAATACTTGAAAGAACATATGAACATTGACAATGATACACTGGATGACATTGTAGCAGACAATAATGTTAATGACCAAGACTTCTAAATTTTCAGAATTATTTGCAATCCATGTTTAAGGATGATTCTTATGGCCTAAAATTTGAAATGATTCAGTAATATTATGTTGTACTTGGATAATTGAAAACTTGTTTTATTCTCCTAGCAAGTTTTTTTATTTTCCATTATAATTCTATACCAAACAAAATTTGTGGGGATGGCCTTTTACACCAATCTTAATTTGTATGAAGTTCAAAAACCTATTGTCAAGTAGTAGAATTCCTTTTCATTGAGCAACAAATGTAAAAGGAGCTTCATTAAAGAGAAAGATCACGTGAAGTATCTTTCTAAGAGTAATACATGCAAAGAGTAAAAAGCACATAAAAAAAACAATTGAACAATAGAAAATCAGATTCAATCAGTCATGTCTTATTTCGCTTGCACACTTATCTGAAAGACATAGGGTATTCACCATACATTTCCCTTGAAAAAGCAAACATGTTCTTTCATTTATTTTTATTGTATATCTTAGAAGTGAAATTGTTGTTACATAATGATGTACTGGGAAAATAATATATACAAAAAATGCAAAGAAGATGTTTGAAATTTAACATGTAACTT
>VDFB02202574.1:0-25229 GCA_007258455.2 Sequoia sempervirens | reverse complement strand
ATATCTCCTTTGGAAAAAAAGGTGATAAAAAGATATTGCCCTGTTTTTCTATACATTAATGAACTACACAATTTGATTTGTTGACTATTGTATAAACCTTTTTCTTTCATTAAAAATCTACTATGTTTGTTATTAATCATGACTTTATCAGAGTCATAATCTTAGCTTTTCTTTGGTTTTTGAGTTTTGCAGGAATGAAGATAGTGTTTCTTACATGATCTACATTTAGTCTTTTCTTCATAATATATTTTTGTTCTTTATAATAATACAATCTGCTACATCTGATAGAAATCCTGTTTTTCTTCCTATTATCTTCCTGTTCTTTATAATAATAATATAATCTGTCACATCTGATACATCCGATTTTTTATATTCTATATATCTAGGAAATCCAATCAAGACCAGTCATTTGTTGAAGTTGCTTGGATACAATAAGAGATTAACACTTTGTAAAGAAGACTTGGATGATAAAGGAAACTTTGACAATAACATCAATTGATGGTTGTGAAGGTGTTTTCCATGTCACAACTACAATGGGTTTTGAGTCCCAAGGTCCAAGAGGTTTCTTTAATTCTCACTCTCTCTTAATTTTTTCTGATCTAATTCTCTTTCATAGTCTTATTATTTTAATGGAAAATGTTAGAATTTGGGTTGGTTGTTGTAGAATGAGGTAATCAAGCCCAACAGTGGTATTGAACGCCATGAGATCATGTGCAAAGACCAAGTCTGTGAAAAGAGTTATTTTTTTACCTCATCTACTAGAGCAATGAATACTGATGATGGGGAACACCAGACAAAATCTATGATGAAACATGTTGGACCAATGTGGAGCTTTGTGGGACTGCAAAACTGATTGGTTGAGTGAGATTATAATATTATAATCTCATTAATTTTGTATTATTAACAACTATGAAAATGATTTTTTTCTATCTATATCAATTTTTTTGATAATCCAAAATTTTATCAAATAATAAAATAGTTATGATGTTTTTATTTTATGAAAAGAAGTATTTTGTGTCAAAAACACTTGGACAAAAGGTTGCATGTGAGTTATCTGAGAAGAACAAGAGCTGCAGTGCAGTTGTCTTTTCAATTGAGTTAGATACAAGTAGGCAACTGTCTACAACTCTGTCTGCATGGATGGTTCTATATTTATTATTTGGACATCTAAAAGCAAATTCCTGTACCTGGAAAGTAGTGTCAATTGCAATTGCACATGGTGAGAGTTAGAAATCAGCCCCCTTGAATATGATGTTTGTGATAATGTCAATCTATTGTTTTTGATGCTGCAGTAGGGCTAGGTGAAGGATTAATCAGTATACTGCCTTAACATGTACACAGTTCCATTAACACAATTGCATTTGATGAACTGTGAATTATGCTAAAACTATTATACAGCTAAAATCAGAGGCACTGTTATGGCCAATATCATGGAGTGTGGACGTACTGTCAAGAAACCATTTAGTGTGCAACTCAATTTATTGCAAAGAAAGGTTGCCTTAATTGAATGGGAGCATCCTTCTCATCAATATGAGACTAACATCGAGAGTTGTATATACATTTGCTCTTACAATTACACTTGAAACCAATACTTAATCCAAATACTTAGCTGTACAGCAAGGACAGCTTGCACAATACAACAATGATAAGCTACAAGTAAAGAAAAAGATTTGTACACAATCATTTACTTGAGATCATGGAAGCATACAAAGATTTTACAATTCAGTGAAAGCATATTGAGGATATTGCCAAGAAAGGAGTTTTTAACCCAAGTCAAAACTTAGTGTCTTTTATATTCGGAAGAGTAATAAGCTCTTATTAGTGCAGTTTAAGAATACACAACAGAAAAAGTTACAATATTGATAATTCTCTCCTCTTGGGAAGGAAACTGTTTCCTATATATCGAAGGATGAGCATCTTTCCTATAGTCTGTCATTCCTGTGATGTTCAGGTACATCACAGGGACTCGCATTTCCTGTATCAGAGATTCTAGTACTTACATCTTTGGATTGTACTTTGTGAGAAAGTTCTACTCAAGAATGTGAGTTGAAAATGGGTAACAAAATACTGAAGAATTTTGATGCAATCCCATGCATTTCAGCTTCCATAAAGGGACTCGCTCATGTCTCAAAAACAGGAGATAAATTGCTGGAAAAATTTAAACAAACCACAGAAATTTTCTCAAAGCAGAAGCAGACAATGAATGCTATTGATTTGCCTATTTTGTGGGAATTAATATGCTACAACCGGAGTCCAACTCAATAATTTTGAGTGTGAAATTGGTGTTGTCGGATATATATCTACCAATAAAATGCTCTATCCTTATGCGTAAGGACACAAACAGTCCACGGTTTCTTACATAATTCATGGAGTGGATAGTAATATCCTTAAACCAGGGCATAAGATCATGTGCTATCCAAACCAAAATTACTGTTATGTTTGATGATGAGACACCTACTACAATTCTAATCCTTAAAGAGTGAATATCCGTACATTTAGTTGAGTTGATATTTTTTAAAGAGTATAAGATCATTCATCTTTGAGAGGAAAACCTCTGTTGAGGCTGATTAAGAAAAAAACTAACATTGGCATGACAAATTTTATAGCAAAAATTATCACAAACCACCTTCACATTTTGCCAACATGCAACCACAATAAAGCAATGCCATAACCTACTAGCCAAAATTAGCTTTGAACAAAATCCATTTGAAATCCATAATATCTTGTGCTCACAAAGAATTTCTTATTTGCACAGATCTAGTTAGACACATTAGACACTTACTTTTGGAAGTCTCTTAATGAGTCCGCCAGTGGCCTGTATTGAATACAATAATATTTGATTTCCCATACTTTGGAGTAGAGCTATCCATCAAATCCAACCTAAGTGTCTCCTTCTTTATCCCATTTCCCACATCCACCTCCCATTCTTGAACTTGAAAGGGAGCTCTTATAAATTCTACAAAACAGTTGGAATCCTGTGAAAAAGATTCAAATTTTAGAAACCCTAGCTACAAAATTATATAAAAAAAAGCTCTAGTTTAAATGGACTGAAATCCAAAAGGCTGACTATGAAAGAAACAAGTACTCCTACCAAAATGCAGCTCTCGATTCTAAATTGTTTTCTTCTAGATATTTCATAGACTTTGCTCTTGTTTGCAATAGCTACTGACCAATAATAGAAACCCTTTCTTATAGACAAGAAGAGACCCTCCTATCCCCACCGGATTTGGATTAGCATACTACCATCGATATGGCCATTCTCACTGTGTTCCCTTCGGTCATAGATTGATACTGATGGGTTTGGGGCTTGATAACATGGCGATCGAGGAAGCCACATTTGTAGGCATGGGAGGAAGAAGGATCCACTAGTCTTCCTACATTATGAACTGTTGAAAATGTAGCTCGGAGGTGTCTCCACTGAACTCAATGGTCACCTGTGTTAGAGCGGGTTGTGGCATAGTTACTTGTGACCTCGACCTCGGCTCGACTCCGGCTAGGGTGACTGGACTCTACGACTCCTACGACTCGGACTCCTAGGGACTGGCCAAGCAGACTGGCAAAATGAAAAAAGTTGAAAAAACCTTAGAAAATTAGAGATTTTTAAAGATTTAAACTTGTTTCAAGCACCCTTTATTGAATACAACACAAATAAAAGCAAATTTGATCACATACACAAATATACAATGATCACATAAGTATAAAGTACACAAATTGTAGTTGCGCTGCTTAAGGAAATAACATACTTTGATATATAAAATTAGTCAAATGTATACAAAACTCATGGAAAATGAAATCCATGACATCAAATGTTCCATACAAATATGAAATATCAAAAGATTCAAAACAATAGCTATAAGTCCATCACTCTATGCCTATGGCACAGTGGAGCCAGCATCCTTCCTACGAAGGCGTCTAAAGGTCCTGGATGATGTTGCAGTTGCAGCCATAGTCTCTGCCTGTGTCTGAGTCCCCATACCACTCTCACCACCAGTAGCTATGTCTCCTCATGCTCTAGCCTCCTCCTCAGCCATGGCTACAACCTCGGCCTCTCTCTCTGCCTGGTCCACCCAATCAAGGTCCTCATCACTAAAGACTGCGTCTGTAGCCTCAGTGATCGACTCAGACTGTGGATCAACCTCCTCTAAACAGATCGGGGTGTTGTCGTGGCCAAAAGCCTTCCCAGACGGAAGCTCTGCGTTGTAAATGAACATATGCCCAGGTCATCTTATTCTTCCACCGTTAATCTATTATGCCTTTTGGAGTGTATGTCAAACATACCCAATTATGCCACAACCGATGAACTCCATGGCTTTGGCTCAATATTCGTATGGCAACATTTTGTAGGTTCGGTGTATTAGAACCAAACATCTCCCACCATCTATCTGATATGAGAAAAAGAAACAAAATCAATCTCATTTCAAGTTTCAAGTTCAAGTTCAACATTTAATAATAAATTATAATATAAAAAGATGAAAATTATTGCCTTAAATATATTTTTACCTGGCATTAATTTTGTCCTACTATCTTTGCACATTTGACGTGCAAAGAAGTCTCCTCGTGCCTTAGTGAAGGCATCTATCTCCTGCACTATCTGTGTAGTAACAGAGGGCAACATTCTCTCTATCGTCGAGTAGAGCCCACTAAGAATTTATCTATCTGCATGGAGATCACGGCGGAAGTGGAAGGCCGGATTTAAGAAACATGCGGCTGCATGGATGGGCCTATGGAGTTGGTTTTTCCATCTCCTATCAATGATCTCCCAAATGGGACGATACTTATCATCAACTCCACCATAGACTGATCTAATGGCCTCTTTGGCCCTATCCATGCCCTCATATATGTAGCCCATTGCGGGCTTCTCCCCATCTGCAACTTGTAGGAGAACTAGCAAGGGCTCAATAAACTACAAAGTGCAAACATGTTTCACAAATAAGTAAGTGTGACTGTGAACGAAAATGAACAAATAAAAGTAAGATATGATTAAAAATTAAAACATAATAAAGAATTAAATGTTACCTTCACAATCTCATGTGCTGGTGTCCAAAACCCTGCCTCATCAAATATGCAATCAGCCACAGCAATCCCTGCAGTGCTTGTAGAAAGGATGAGGAAGACCACTCCTCACTAGCAAACATGCGCCTCAAAGGTGCCCTTGACCGAATCAAGGATTGCAACATGATAAAATTTGATGCAAACCGAGTGATGCCAGGACGAGACAACTCCCTCAACCCCGTGTATTGCCTCATAAGGTTAAGCACCCATGCGTGATTGTAAACAAATTTGCAAATGTTTCTTGTTGATTCCATACATGTTTTTATCCATGGGAGCTTGCCAAGATCCTCCATCATGAGGTCAATGCAATGGGCGGCACATGGAGTCCAAAATATAGTTGGGTGCCTCTCCATCAATAATCTACCAGCAGCCACATAATTTGCTGCATTATCTGTCACCACTTGAACTACATTTTCTTCCCCCACATCGGCTATCACCTCCTCTATAGCCTCACATAAGTATGTGGCATTTTTGGATTGGGCGGAAGCATCAATGGACTTTATGAAGACAGTGTCACCTGAAAAAATAAGCAAAACCAAATTACCAATTATTCAATAAATTAAAAACATAAATCAGCCTTATTAAATTATTAATCACCAAATCAAATTCAAATATCAATGTATTAAGGTAAGTACAATTACCTCCAGAGGAAACTAGAAAGTTCAACAGCGTCCTATTTCTCCTATCGGTCCAACCATCAGTCATGATGGTGCAGCCAATCCTCCTCCATTGCACACGCTGCTCCTCTAATTGTGCTTTCACATCCGCCACCTTTTGAGTCAAAAGTGGGCCCTTTAATTCATCTTCGCTGGGGGCTTTGAACCCTGCCCCACATATGGTTACTGCATCAACCATGTTTTGCCAAAAAGGAGACCTAAAACATGTCATAAAATGAAAAGATTTAAGTTTTTAACTTTAAATTTGAATTCGATAGTGAGATACATCTAAATTCTAAAACAATAAAATTTAAATATAAATTTTAAAACAATTAAACGAAAAAAGAATTACCTGGCTACATGGAAGGGAATGGTGCAGTAGTACCAAAAGTCTGCAATTGTTTTTTTTGCTGCATCGTGTGCATCCTTGTTCCAACCCATGCTCTCAAGCGACGATTGGGAACCAGGAGTAGTGCGTGGTACAAAATATGAGTCCACCCTAGATTTACGAACTCTAGGGCCAATACTAATACTGCCACTACCACTAGCAGTAGCAGCGCCACCAGCACTAGGAGTACGCATAGGAATAGATGGTGCAGAAGCAGAAGCACTAGCAGAAACACTAGCACTAGGACGGTATGGAGGCATGGAAGAAGCATCTCCAACAGCACCAAGTCCCTGTCCAACTCCAACACCTGCCAACTCCTCCCTCTGCCTCTTTCTAATTTCTTTTTGCCTTTCAAAATTTTCTAATTGCACCTGCACTTCACGAACAGCCTCAATAGGTGCTAGGGTGCAGCCCACTGCATCATGGATGGGTATGCGTGCAAGGTGGTATTTCAATCTATCTATGCCTCCATGATATATTGTTTTGCAGTATTTACATTTTGCTTCTCCTCTTTTCATTCCGGGAAAGATTTCAGCATGTTTCCAAGCAGGGTCTTTTCTGACTGGGGTTTGAGACATTGTGAAAATAATAATATGGTTTGATTTGCAAATGAATGTGGCTGCAATAACAAGTAGGGTTTGTAAAATTATTTAAGTTGCAAGTAGGGTTTGTAAATAAAAATGCAAACTATAATAATTTAAAAACAATGATTTTACAAATTACAATGAATTATTTGTTAAAAAAACACAAAAAAAACCATTAAAATCAAACTTACCTCTTAGATTTGGCTGGGAATGCAATGCAAACTCCTCCCAATCACTAGCAATGAACTTTCAATGCACCTCCTTAGCAGTATGAAGCTTCCCAAATGATATATGACCTTGCTTTTGTTTTAAACAATTTGCTGGTTGCCCTCTCTTCTCCTCCTATTTTTCTTCACAACTCTCTCTTCTCCTCCTATTTTGCCAAAAGAGTGAAATGAAGTTGCTTTTAGGGTTGGAGAGAACATATAGAACAAAAAAAAAACTAACTTTAACTTTTAGTTTTATGTTTTTTTAGTGTTTTAACTTCTTGCTGCCGCGGCCGGGTCACAGGGTCGGGACTCTCCGAGTCTGGGCGAGTCTGGTGAGTCTGGCGAGTCCGGCGAGTCCGGCTCTGGACTCGGCGTGTCCGAGTCCGAGCTCCCCAGACTCGGCCAGGCTGGCTCGGCCCGGGACTCGCCGAGTCATGGCGGTCCAGCGAAGTCTCGCTACAATGGTTGTGGAGATAGACATCTCCAGATTTTTCTTGTCTTTTGTCTTTATCTTCCTTATCTACAACACAACACACTTGTCAAGTTTGGAAAATTTCCTTTTTAGCAAAACAACCTTGCTTTGTTTTCTTCGTTAATCTCTATTCCACCGTAGGTGATGAGAGGTTATAAAAGGGATATCGATGTGAGTGTTGTATATATAGATAAAGTCTTTATTACAGGAATGACACAAGAGAAAGGGAGATTGGAGTGATCAGAAGGAGGATTAGAAATATTATCCAGGATTGCAATGTTGCTGTGGATGCCAAGTACTGGCAGTTATTGTAAATCTCTCCTTTTTTGTTATAATAAAATCTCTCATTGAATGCTGGTTTTTCCCCAAAGTTAGGGGTTTTCTAGGGTAAATCTTTGTGTCAATTGTGATGAGTTTTCTCTAATTTTCTGCTGCATTATGTATTTTAGAGAATGGTGTTGTGCATGCTTTAGTTCTTTGTTTCAGTAATTTAATTTTTGTTATTCAAATTCCTGAGTATAAACAATAGTGAATTTATTGCTGGGTTTCACAACACCAATAGAGGAGGCATATTTTTCACATGGTATCAGAGCAAATACTCTGAAAGAGAAAACTAGAGTTTAATCACACAACTGCAAGTTTTGATTTTCTTTGTGTTTAGAGGTTTCAGCAATGGCAACAACCAGATTAAGAGTTCAGATAGACCTGAGGGGGCTTCAAACTTTGGCATGTGGAAAGCAAGAATTCTTCTGTTACTGGAGGAGAATGGTCTGAAGGAATATGCAACCACTGTTGTTTCTGTTCCAACAGATGCTACGCTACTGGCGACCTACTGGAAAGAAGATGCCAAAGCTAGATGCATCATTATGGATGGGGTCAAGGATCACCTTGTTCCTCATATTTCAGATTTAGACACCTACAAAAAGATGTACGATGCCATACTCAATCTATACCAGAGTTCAAATTTGAATAGGTAGTTGATTCTCAGGGATAAGTTGAGAAACACTAGAATGAAGAAAGGGGAGAGCGTTATGGACTACCTTACCAGGATCAGAATAGTAAAAGATGAGCTGGTAATTGTCGGGTAGCAATACTAGATGATGAGGTTGTCAGGATTGCATTGGTAGGATTCACAAAAGATTGGGACATCTTTGTCAAAGTTGTATCCGGATGATAAGATATTCCTGATTGGGATCGTTTGTGGAATGATTTCACTCAGGAAGAGTTACTAATGAGTTATGTTAATGGAGGCATCAACGGTGGTAGTAAGGTGAGGTGGAAGAGAATGTTGCTCTTGCCAGCAAAGGCAAAGCTAAGAAAGGCTCAAGCAGTGAGTCTACCTCAAAAGGAGAGAAGAAGAAAAAGAAAGACCTGAGTAAAATTAAATGTTATGGTTGTGATCAACTAGGACATTATGTCAGTCAATGTCCGAATCGGAAGAAAGGAGACAAGAAGAAGAAGCAGACAACAACTTCAACGGATGTTGATGAGCTTTCCTCTAGACTAGAATGTGAGTTCACTCTTCTAAACTGCTTATCTAGCTCCAACACTATAGGGGTCTGGTACATTGATAGTGGTACATCATTCCATATGACAGGAGTTAGAGAAAACTTCTCCAACTACAAAGCAGAAGAAATAGGCTTCCAGATAAAAATGGGAAACAAGTCCACATGCACTCCAGTTGGGAGAGGGACTGTTTCATTTTAGAGGGAGTCAAGCAGTGATATTAAGATCACAGATGTATTGCATGTGCCAGGGATGTACATGAATCTGATTTTAGTATCTGCCCTTGAAGATAAAGGGTACATCGTACTCTTTCAAGGACAGAAGGTATATTTAAAACACAAGGACTGGAAGAAGGAAAAGCATATTGGAGTTAGAAGTGACAATTTATACATATTACAGTTTGAAACTCCAAAGGCACTATGGAGTAGTAATAGCAGCAGGGAAATAGGAGAGCTATGGCATAGATGGATGGGACATATTCACCATGGAGCATTGAAATTGCTCAGAGAAACCGTGATAGGAATTCCAGAATTGAATGCAGAGCACGGTGATGCATGTAAAGGGTGTGCACTCAGGGTGTGCACTCAAGAAATTTTCAAAGGAAACCTTCGCTAGAAGTGACAGTAGAAGTACAGGTGTTCTTGACTTAATACATTCTAATATTTGTGGTCCCATGTCTACTCAGTCTTTGAGGGGCTATGAGTATTACGTAACCTTCATTGATGATTTCTCCAGGAAGACCTGGATAGATTTCTTGAAGTCCAAAGATGAGGTCTTCAATCGCTTCCAAGAATTCAAAGCTCTTGTGGAGAATATGACAAGCAAGAAGATCAAGGTTCTTCAGATAGACAATGGGGGTGAATATAAAAGCAAAGCCTTCCAGGAGTTCTGTACCAAAGAAGGAATCAAGAGAGAGTGGATTGTTCCCTACAACCCACAACAAAATGGGGTTGCTGAGCGTAAGAACAGGACAATTGTTGAAGCAGCCAGGGCCATGCTATTTGATCAGGATCTGCCTAAGTATCTTTGGGAAAAAGCTTGCAGCACAATAGTCTATATTTAGAATAGAGTACCTCATAAGATTTTGGGGAAGATGACACCAAAAGAAGCCTTTACAGGGAAGAAGCCTAAGGTCGGGCATTTTAGGATCTTTGGTAGTATAGCATACTGTCATGTTCCATCAGAGAAAAGAACCAAGCTAGATTCGACTGCAGAGAAATGTTTCTTTGTTGGATACAACAAAACCTCCAAGGCATACAAGATCTTTATTCTAGGGATGAGGAGGATCATAGTGAGACGTGATGTGAAGTTTTTGGAGGAGAAAGCCTTCAGAAAATCTCAGGATTTGCTAGCAGTTGAGCAGAGTCAGTAGATTGAAACTCCAAAAGTGGATCAGGAGTCTCAGGTATAGGGTACTATGATAGGAACAAATGCAGATACAAGTACCTTGGGTGAGTTGAGTCCACAGGATCAAGAGCAGTAGAATAAGGAACAATAAGCTCCATCTATTGGTGTATCTCCTACTGGCGGGAGAAGGACTAGTCGGGTGGAAACTCAGATTGCGCGAGATGCTCAGGAGTTTATGGGAGCTCCTAGAATGAGTGGCAGGGAGAGGAGACCACCAGCTAAATATTTAGATTATGTGGCATTAATAAGTGAGCTTATGGACAGTGAGCCTTCCAGTTATCAAAATGCTACACAACAACAAGTTTGGCAGGATGCTATGGTGGAGGAATACAACTCCATCATGAAGAATGATGTATGAGAGGTAGTGCCAAGGCCTATAGATAAGGTAGTGGTTGGTTCTCGCTGGATCTATAAGATCAAGCATGTTGCAGATGGTAGCATAGAGAAATACAAAGCTAGGTTCATGGCCAAGGGGTTATCTCAGAAGGAGGGAATTGACTATGATGAGACATTCACTCCAGTGGCCAGATATACCTCCATACAAGCTGTGATCTTATTAGTAGCACAAATGGGATGGCAGATCCATTAGATGGATGTCAAGACGGCTTTCCTAAATGGAATCATAGAGGAAGAGGTGTACATCGAACAACTATAAGGTTTTGTGGAGCATGTGAGTGACTCTCATGTTTGTAGATTAAAGAAAGCATTATACAGACTTAAGAAGACACCCAAAGCATGGTATGAGTGCATAGATAGCTACTTGCAGAGCATGGGATTCATGAAGAGTGAGGCGGACTCCAACCTTTACTATCTCATGGTGGGGGGTGAACCACTCATCCTAGTTTTGTATGTGGATGATTTATTTATGACTAGTTCACCGAGGCTCATTGATGATTGCAAGAGGGACCTAGAAGCAGAGTTTGAGATTAAGGATTTTGTGTTGATGCACTATTTTCTGGGACTAGAGGTGTGGCAGACAGAGGGAGAAATTTTACTTGGTCAAGGGAAATATGCTATGGAAATCTTGAAGCAATTCAGAATGCTGGACTGTAGACCCATGTCTACACCTATGGTTACAAATTGGCAGAAGATCAATGCATCAAAGCAGGAGGTAGTAGACCCCACCTTGTATAGACAACTTATTGGGTCATTGATGTATCTGGTCAATATGAGACCAGACATTTGCTTTGCAGTCAACTCTCTTAGTCAGTTCATGGTAGAACCAAAGAGAGTACATTGGACAACAAAAAAAGCATGTGTTAAGGTATCTATGTGGTACAGTTGAGTATGGGTTGAGATATACTCAAGGTGATGGTGTCAAGTTGATTGGCTACACTGATGCAGACTGGGTTGGTAATGCAATAGATAGGAAAAGCACTTCGGGGTGTTGTTTCAACATGGGATCATGGGTTGTCTCTTGGTACAATAGGAAATAAAAGTCTGCTGCATTAAGCTCTACATAAGCAGAGTACATGGCAGCAAGCATGGAAACATGTGAGGCCATATGGCTTCGAAAGTTGTTAGTAGCATTGTTTGGTTAGGAGCAAGAATCAACCATCATTCACTGTGATAATCAGAGTTGCATAAAACTCTTTGAAAATCCTGTGTTTCATGATAGGTCGAAGCATATTGACATTAGATATCACTTTATCAGGGATTGTGTGCAACATGGATTAGTTTGACTATAGTATATATCTATAGATGAGCAGGTTACAGACATCTTAATGAAGGCCTTGATGAAAAGCAAGTTTGTCTTCTTTAGGGACAAGTTAGGTGTAGTAGAGAACACCTTCCTCGCTAAGAGGGAGTGTTGAAAATGTAGCTCGGAGGTGTCTCCAGCCTAGAACCATGTCACCCAGGCTGGAGTGGTTGTGGAGATAGACATCTCCATATTTTTCTTGTCTTTTGTCTTTATCTTCCTTATCTACAACACAACGCACTTGCCAAGTTTGGAAAATTTCCTTTTTAGCAAAATAGCCTTGCTTTGTTTTCTTCGTTAATCTCTATTCCACCGTAGGTGATGATAGGTTATAAAAGGGAGATTGATGTGAGTGTTGTATATACAGATAAAGTCTTTATTGCATGAATGACACAAGAGAAAGGGAGATTGGAGTGATCAAAAGGAGGAGTAGAAATATTATCCAGGATTGTAGTGTTGCTGTGGATGCCAAGTACTGACAGTTATTGTAAATCTCTTCTTTTCTATTATAATAAAATCTCTCATTGAATGTTGGTTTTTCCCCAGAGTTAGGGTTTTTCTAGGGTAAATATTTGTGTCAATTGTGATGAGTTTTCTCTAATTTTCTACTACATTTTGTATTTCATAGAATGGTGTTGTGCATGCTTTAGTTCTTTGTTTCAGTAATTTAATTTCTGTTATTCAAATTCCTAAGTATAAACAATAGTGAATTTATTGTTGGGTTTCACAACACCAATAGAGGAGGCGTATTTTTCACATGAACTTCTGCTCCACCGAAAATGTAAATCAATCCATTAATGGAGTTCACCCATCAATATCAATCTATGACCAAAGGAAATAGTATGGTAATCCAAATTCGGTGGGGATAGTGGGGAGTCTTCTATTGGGAGAGTGGTAGATAGTTAAATTGAAACAAAGAGCCTCAAATTTCTCAACTATAACCAACAAATTCTCTACCTTCCCAACCCTCTTTCTATCTCCATAGAACAGAGGATTGCTCATCACACTCATCTGACTTCTGCAAACAGCTCTCAGATTAAAGAAAGATGTGCATGGAACCATTAGCAAGTATTCTATAACAAGATTGTTAATTATAAAAATAGAGAAACAAAAAATTAAAGGACAAAATGCCTACATCCACTCTCAAGCAGGGAAAATCTATTACTAGTTATCAATGTTAATACATGGACTATATAGATATATTTATACACCTTCAGTAATTTAATGCATTTAATATTCTAAGACCACTCAACCAACTCCTAGCCAAGAAAAGCAAGGGAATCATAATAAATGAAAAGGAGTGGCAGAGTAATTATAACCGTTGGCTTCACCACCCAACAAAGATCCTCTGAAGCTTAGAAAATATTTCCATTACCTCTCTTTTCACTGCAATTCTCTTGATATCCAATTCTCTTGGACACTCTTGATAATAGTAAGACAATTAATGCCTAAGTAGATAGTTTTTCTTTTTTAATTGACTCAGTAAGTCTATTATTAGTTTTTCTTTTCTTGCTTTTATTGCATGTAAGATTTGACAACAGTACTAACTAGTTGGCGGCTGCATTCTTTTGAAAATAGCCAGCGGTTACAGTTTTGAAGCCCATCTATGCTATTCTTGTCCTTCATTCTCTTCTTCTATGGTGACATTAATAATACAACTATCTTAAATTAATATATACAATCTATTAATTAAATATATTAAAATAAATATATCTAAAATTTTAATAAATGTATTAATTTAAACTATTACAAATATATAAATAATTAGTTAAATATATTAAAGTAGACATAAAACTATTTTATTTTATTTTAGAAATAACATTTTTTTAAAACACATTTCTTATAATAGGTTTGCACAATCACTATAAAAAATTTGAATTCAACTTATTCTATTATTTTCATTTTTTTTTTCTTTTAACAGGATGCTTTAGCCAATCCAGCTAGGCCCACTACCCCTCCTGAATTTTTTTCTTTTATTTTTTTAAAGTTAAAATAAATAAAAAATTATTTTATTCTATTTTGTATATTTATATTTATTATTAAATATTATTTTTGTCATTAACATTAATATTTTGACTTGTAAATGATTATCAAATCATTATAAGAATTTTCATTGAGAGATTTATGCTATTAGACTCCACAACAGTTATCCAACCATCATAATGCACCATGTCCATTGATAGTTTGACATGGCATATGGTTGGGAAGGATGTTGACGAAAATTGTGGAATTTGGCTTTACACCTGCTAATTAATTTGCTTGAACATTTGTAAAGCCTTCAAAAACATCCATTTTGTGTCTATCCTGCAATCATGGCATTCCTTGGGACCACATTTCTTTAAGGCATTTTGTCAAACAATTCACTGCCTTCTCTACGATTCCATGTTTCTCCTTCATCAATCTCAACTTTCCTCTTCATCTCTATGCCTTAACTCATCTTTTTTAATGCCATCTTGACATTCTATTTCACTATTTTTTTTCTCTTCCCCTACACAGACTAGACTTTTTCTTTTTGCGATAATTCATCATTCTCTTTGAAGGGATCAATTTCTATTTATATTCCTACTCTCAAGGTGTATGGATTTACAATTTACTTATCAACCACATTTTGTATTGTGAGAAGGAACTTGCTTTCCAATATAATAGCCATGGTTGTGCTTTTTAGTATCAGCTCACTCTAAATGGAAGATTAAAACTCACTTTAAATGCTTTGGCCTTTAAAATATATAAACTAATAAGAGATAATTTGACTTCCTTCATAAAATAATTTAATACATAGATCATTTCTTTTTTGGTCAATTAAGGAATTGAGTACCTTGTGGAGCCTCTAATGCTACCAATAATCTTTTCCCAGGTAGTCTAATTTTCAAGGTTCAAATAAATCCTCTACAATATATAGATTCATTGAGAGATGATAGGAATTCAAAGCAGTGTAACCAAGTTTGCATTAAAGAACTAACAATCCTAAGAATTAGGAGCTAAGAAAATAGAATTAGATTAATAGTAGAGATTAATGAGATTAAAGAGGTAATTGCAATTTGTAGAGTAAAATCCATCAATTTGAAGAAGGCGAGAGAATTTGTCAATCAAAGGAAAATTGTAGCAAGGGAAGAAAATAAATGAGATCGTAGGATTTTATAGATAATTGAAAAGAATTTAGATCATTGTGAAGAAGTGAAAGAAAATCATGGATTTTTAGAAGAGTTCAACCCACCCACTGATCACGAAGCTACTAAATATTGAAAGGAAGGAAACCAAATTAGTAAGAAGGAGTACAACCATAAGTTGAAATCACAATATTATTTGTTGAAAATCATTACTATACATCACACATTCATCCTACCAATAACAGAGGATCAAAGAAGACATTAGATGAAAGATTGACACTTCTAATCAAATTAGTTTAAAAGATATTATAGATCTTCGAAGATAATTCAAAAGTTAGATCATGGCATAAATCTTCTAAGTCACAAGAGAAAAATTACAACGAAGGACAAGAAAAATCACTTCCTATGATCATATATTTTGAATAGATTGTAGCTTTAGAAAAAAGTATATCTATATTTGATCAAAGAAGAAAGTTGATCACAAATTTTCCTAAATTTTTTCACAACATTTGACAAAGTCTATAGTATTTTTTAAAGCTTGTATGAAGAGATACATAGTCAATGGTAGATAATTTCAAATCATGGAAGAGTGAAAGTTGTAAAGCCACCAAAATCATTAGGTATTACATAAGTGATTTTTTTGTAGTTAAAATTTAATTGCATAGGGAAACTATTTTCAAATGGAAAAATATTGGTAAAATAAAAATAAAAGAAAATAAAAAATTAATGTGTTAAAAATAATATTTTGGAAGAAGAGCTTGAAAAAATTAGAAAGAAATATGAAGAATTAGAAGAGGAAAATGTTGGTATGTGGCGACTGATCATGCAAATACTGTACACTCTTTACGTATCCTCACTAGGGTTCGAAGCTCGGTCAGGCCCCGAGCAAGGGTTTGGGGGTAGCAGCCCCCAACAATGGGGGTTCAGGGGTGACAACACCCGATAGTGGGGGTTTGAGGGTGGCAACCCCCAATAGTAGGGGTTCAGGGGTGCTACATCCACAAAAAATCAGCCACCCAATGATTTTATTATCCAGTGTGAAATAGATTATAGTCTCACAAATCCCATACCACAACATACATCCCAGTTGCTTATAATAAGCTTTTTTTGGAAGTACTCTTGTCACGAAGTGGCATGAAAAGATGCTCCAAGATGAAGCACCCAAATATTTGTTGTAGTTTCTCCTATTGATAGATCAAGAGCACTCACATCTTCTTCATATTGACTTAATTAAGGGTTAAGATAGCTACAAGTCAACTATTCCTAACCATATACACTATCTAAGTAAGGGCATAATGGGTTGTAAGGGCCTTATGCAGTTTTGCATTTCTCTTTAATTGGCCTATTTTATGGCCTCTAAGGACTGCCTTGCAAGGTTCAACAAAGCCTAAAGAAGATGAAGGGTAGGGCTCTAATTGTCCAACTGTTGTTGACTAATCCTGCTACTTTACACCAAATAGCTTTGTGATATAGTGTCCTCTTTCTTTCATGACACCAAAATACACTGGAAATAAATTTCTGTACAACATACTTTTATTATTGTTCACTTATATTTTATACTTATGCATTACTTTTGTTCCATCCAGAAACTGCCATGCTTGCTAATCAAATTTGTGTTGCCATTCTAGGTGACTGGTACCCTCAAGCCAAAGAATGTTCACCTCTTACCGTACCAACCGGTACGCATGACATGTGAACAAATAGTTTTCCTCGCAAACATATCAAATAGTGATGTTGTCCAATGTGCAACATGCCCAACAACAATGAAATTTCAATACAGGCAATTTATTCAATGCACAATCCACACAACGAATGAAGATTTGGACTACTACCTACACAAACAATTGCTAGAAAACAACTTCCCTCAACTTGCAACAATACCCTAGATCTAAATTACAAAAAAGACATGTCAACAATGATGTTCATGCTACACAAATTCCAATTACAAGGAACATTTACACTTTCCATGGACAATTGCATCATAGAAATTTTCAAAGAAGACAATGCTATCACACCTCCACCCAACTAAAAAGAGATTTGCAACTTGACACAGGTACTTATTCTGCACAGAATAATTACTTGACTTTTACAAAGTGTTGTCTTCTTCTTTCCTGCTAAAGAATATGTTTTGTTTCAGAAATGCTCAAAGACAAAGTAATCAACCTATGGAGATGCTTCTAAGACAAAAGGGGATGGATGTTATCACTACTAGAGAGGCTAGATTTTGATCCAATTCTTCACGTCTGTAGTCAACCTAGATTATGCTTTGTTCCTCTTAAATCAAATGGTTTAGCATCTTTTACAAACAAGAACTTCTTTGGCAAGCAAGCTTTGGAAGATGGATCTGTTTAGAAAATAATAATAGAATATTGTCCTTTGATATCTGGTATAAACCTGGCAACAATCTATTCTACATAAACAATTTAAACTTGAAAATCATTTTGTTTGACAAAATTGTGTCCTTGGAAAACAAGATGTAGCTTGATTCTTATCCATGCTTTTGCACTCATTTGCATAATTTTTATGTTCTTTTGATAACTATGTTGGCAAGCAACTATTTGTCTACAATAACATATATTTGGTTTACAATCTGGTAACATTCCTTATGATATGTGAAAAAACATATTCACTTGACTATTCCAATGAATATGTTATATTTGAATTGAAGCATATATTTGGTTTAGCATCTGGAAGCATTGTTTATAATATGTTATACATTATGTATTCATGTTTACTTTGGCATTTGTTTAAATTGTAGTAACAAGAAACAATATCTAGTTAGGCTAAGTTGGATTAAAAATAAGTCTGCTATTGCAATCCACATTTACAATTTGTATAGTAAGTTACATTTTATAGAGCATACTTTTCTTCTTGTTGGTCATGCATGCATTTTCCAATAACAGTAATAGTTTTAAGTTCTTTGATATGACAATAGATGCAAGATTCATGTTCATGGGTGGGACTCATCTTTTGCATAAGCTAGGGTCTTCCCTGGTAATTATGGCTACTAACCTACCACTCAAATGCTATATGGTCAGGACTAAGGTTGCTCATGTTTTTCAATGGTCTCGCTTTGGTGGTATTGTTGTTAGTTTGTCAAGATACAAGAAAAATTGATTGTGCTATTTTAGTTGATCTAGGCTGATATACTAAATGTTGAAGGAAAAGTAAATTTTATGTCTCAATCCAATCAACAAGCTTGGAATAAGACTCAAAATCTATTCACCTAGAGGCTATAGGTAGATCCACGACTCTTCTACAATCTATAGATGAGTTGCCCATACTACATATATTATGAGACAAAATCTCTTTGAGGCATTCTGTCAAATAGTTCACGTGCCTTGTTTGTGCTTCCACATTTTGCATACATATCTACTAAAGCATTTCCAATGATGGTACTTGGAAAAAATCCACCTTCATCATGCTTTGATGGACTCATAGGGAGGGTGCTGGTAGAGGCTGTTGAATCTAGCTTTACACCCTCTAATTGCATTTGCTTGAAAGCTTTTAGAGCTTTTTCAATAAATTATTTTTGTGCATATCCTCAAATCATTGCAAGCCATGAGATTGTTGGTTGAAATTTTTTTCAACTTAAATACAGATTGATTTTAATCTTATACTCTTCTCTTTGCTCTTTCCACCTTCAAACAGACCTATGCACTCTATGTCCTCTTTTGCCAAATGTCACTATTTTCCCTACAAACAAATAAGAAAACATACCTGCTCAAGGCATGGACTCCAGCTCATGTAGAGCACTTGTTATTTCTTAGTGATTTGTCTCAACTCTCATTTCTCCATGAATGCTCTATACTCCCAATAATAGGTTCAAACATCTTCCTCTTTCTTCTAAAGTTCTCCCTTGACTCTAGACTTCCAAGGCACCCCTATAAATCTGAAAATTATATGTGGCTAAGGGATTCATACTTGATTAGTAAAATGTAGGATTGATGGATAGAAGCACCTAATCTCAAATTGACAAAATTATTACAAAATTTTAACAAATATTAAGTCATATAAAAGAAAAACTGAAAACATGGATGACACATTTTAAGAATGTCTTCAAAGAGAAAGAAAAACTGGAGGAATACTCAACATCTCTCAATGAGTTAATTATAAAGGAGGGAATGGAACAAGACACGTATTTGAAGGAGAAAGCTCTAACATGCCAATATGTAGAAGTACTTGCAAGGGAAGAAATTTACTAGAGATAAAAAAAATTGAGGGAATGTTGGCCCAAAGGTGGGGATAGAAACACCATGTTCTTTCACAATTATACTAAAATCAAGAGAAACCAAAACATAATCATTATTATCATAAACAATGAAGGAAGAGCAGTAGAGAATACAAAAGAAATTACTATAGTGGCAGTAATATTCTTTGATTCTTTGTTGAATAATGCTGATATTACAAATGGGAAATCCCAAGAAGATATATTCAAGAAGATTTTATGTTTGCTATCAATTGAGCAGAATGAATTTTTAAAAGACCTCTTCATAGAAGATGAAATTAACCTGGCAATTTCTCAAATGGCTCTAAATAAAGCCCTATGGTTGGATGGGTTCCTTGTTATATTTTTCAAAAAAATAAAGCATAACAAAGGAAGATCTCCAAGCTATGGCATAAGAATAAAGGAAGAAATCGGTAGCACTAATAGACATGAATAAAACCTTAACATCTAATTCTTTCACTTGGTCGTATGATAGTCCAATAAAATATTCAACCCTTTTGGCTTTTTAGCATTGTTGAAATGAATCATATTGGCTTGTGAGGGTATTAAAAAATATTGACAATTCCTTCTAAGGTGGAAGTCATTGAGTATAGTTGAGGGTTGTGACGATAAAATTTTATAATCTTCTTTATTTCATTAATATTTTTCAATTTATTCTTCAATTTTTTGTGGAGGGTTTTGTGGGGTGAAGTTTTGGTTCAGAGGGTGATCATTTGTAGTACCTATTTCAAAATTTAAAACATATAGATATAAGATTTAAAATTATATTTGATCGAGTGTTGTGAGGTGTTTTACACATCCACGTTAGATCTTGGGTTGTTTTTCAGCTAAACTAACTTAACTCTGCCTTAATTTAATGTTGTAAAGTATAATTATTTACACCTTCACATTAAATTTAGGAGGCTTGTAAATTAAGTGGACCTAATCTAGTGTTGTAATGTGTTCTACACACACATTGGATTTAGGGCCCTTTTTAGCTAAATAGACCCAATTTTGCCTTAATTTAGTGTTGTAAAATGTATTTATTTATAGTTTCTCATTGGATTTTGGGCCTTCTTGCATTTATGACCTTTATATCATCATTAATAGGCCCCATATGGCCCCATATTATGCATCCTATGGCATATTTCAATCAAAACGTCAACAATATCAACATATAAGCTTAATTTACATACTCCCCAACACCTTAGCACTCAAAATAGGCCCTATGGGACCCATTCGCCACTTTGGAAAATGAGTCCCATCCAGGTGGGACCCATTTTCCATAGATGCTAAATGAGTCCCATTTGGCCTATTTTCAAGGTTTTAAGTGGGAAAATTTAGTTTTAAGTTCAAATTTCTTCTATGTTAGTGTTAGGGATCAAATAAATGGTCATTTGAGTGCATTGCCTATATAAACAAGCTTTCAAATCACTATTTCATATAAGCATTCATGATATCAAATCAAGCAAGCAAGAGTTAAGGATTCCAAGACTTCACAAGATTGTTAGGGGAGTTTGCAAGATCATTTCTAAAGCATTCAAGAGAAGAATTCTTCATCAATTATTGCAACTATTCAAGATACATCATCATGTTAGAGATTATCAAGCATCAAGCATGTTATTGAGCTAGTGTTGTGATGTAGCATTGAAGATCCAAGATCAAACATTATTCTACACCTATTGTCAAGATTAAGATCTACATCCTTCATGGCCATTTCATGTTGAGTTGTAGATTTACAAGATATTATTCACAAGACATCATTCAAGGTATCATGGTTCATGTTGCATATCCTATGTTTCATGTTTCATGTCCTTGTTTCATTGTTTCATCATTTGGTTTAATTACCTAAAATGGTTTTGACCAAGGAAAACCCCTATTCACTAAAAATCAACAAGTTTTTCTCCTCTTTACATGTGTGATTTTAGATCTAGGTGTCTTGGAGCTTTAAGGATCATTGAAGATTAGGTTGCAAGGGTGGAGAAAGTCATCAAGTTGTCACAAGGTTTCTATCTTCACAAAAAGTCACTTACAGTCTCAAAAATTAGGGTTTTAGATCTGGAAACAAAGGGGAACAAAAAAAGCAGACAGTGAAGACCAGATTTAGAGCTTGAAGCTCCAAAAAATCCAAACTATACTCATTTTACACAAGTGGTGAATGAGTCTTGTATACACCTAAAATCAGTCATGACATTTAATTAATTAAATACTAGCTATTTAATTAATATTCTATCTAATTATAACTAAATTAGTTCACCCTTTTCTAATTCTCCAAATCTAAAATCATATTCTTCTAATTTAATTAAATAAAAAAATTTCATAAGCTTGTTTTATTTAATTAAGTTTCACTAATCTCAGATTAGGAATTCAAGCACATGTCTACAAATTTTTTTATGCCACCTCACCAAGGTCACATGAAATTAAATAATTCTAATTTTTAATTAGAATTATTCTCAACAAGTTTTCAAACACATGGCTTATTCTTCACACACTTCTTCAACAAACTTTAACCACATGGTCTTTTTCTCCTACACTTGAGTCTTCCATCCATTTGGCATGTTGTCTTTGGTCAAGGGGACACCTTCTTGATTCTCTTGATCTCCACTGTTCATCCCTCTTGTTTAAATCTAGACCATTAATCTTTTCCATCTCACAAGATGCTTGGAAAAGCCTATAAATATAACCCTGTTCCATTGTATTTTGTATCCACATTTGAATAGAGTTACCATGCAGGAATATCGTTGGACCATTGGAGAATTTGGAGTCTTATAGTTACATTTTATATCATTTTTTTTTGTAGTTACATTTTAGAATCACACTTTGCTTCATAGTTGTATTTTAGATTAGCATATTCATAGTTAGAATTTGAGCATATGTAGAATCATCCTAGCTTAATACCATAGTATCCACCACCATTATCCATTCATCATAATATTCATTATCATTTCCATCACATGATTTCATGTAGGAAGTTCATTAACTTGCATATTAAATATCAATCCTGTTTCTCAAGTTGTTATTTTAACAACCATGAGTGCACACATACAAATATAAGAGCTAATATGGTTTAATAAATCCTTGAGAATAGAGGACAATGAGACGTTCTTAAAAGATTTGTTTAACTAAAAATTAGTTTAGTTTATTTGTTTCAAATATTTAATATAATTTGTTTCATTAAGGTTTGTGTTGATTTACTAACAATTCCCACATTTCACACACACATAAAATGGCATCCACCATGGGGTAGGACCTCACACTAAACAATTTTCTAGAAAAATGCTTGTGAACAGGTTGGATGTGACATTTTAGCGCAATCGTGAGTTCTTTTAGTGCATACGAAAAATATTCCAGTGCATCTGTGCACTATTACAATGCATACGACAAATCTTCCAACACATCCGTGATCTATTATGACACATACGTCAAATCTTCTAGCACATCTGTGCTCTACTACGACGCATACGATAAATATTCTGACACATCCATGTGTTGTTACCACACATACGACATTTATTTCGGTGCATTGAACAATTATTATAGTGCATACATATAGTTTTTCAGTTCTTTCAGTCAATACTATAGCGCATACATTAGTTATTTTAGTGTGTTCATTAGTTCTTGTAGCACATAGAGTAACTATTTTAGTGCATTGAAATAATCTTTTAGCACATTGGATGACTATTTTAGAGCATCTGTTAAAATTTGCAGAATTTTTAAATCCCAAGGGTTAATTGTTGTTTTCTACTTGCAGGTGGGTGATGCACCAGTAAAAAACAAGCATATACAACTACTAATGATTTTTGCAGCTATTGGAGTTATTTAAATGCTTTCTTTTGGTTAAATTAGGAATCTAGTTTAATTAAAAAGGCTTAAAAAACACCATGTCTTTTGTGCTTGATGAATAGTAGGCATATGCTCTCCCCTTAACTGGGTGACCAGAAAGCTAGACCCATTCTTTTATTTTGTTAATCTATAGAGGGCCTACCTTATGGGAAAAATTAATTACCCAAGGGAACGACCCAACTGGTAACACGCTAAAGCCAAGCGACTTCCAATTGGGATATAAATGTGGGTACTTGAGGAAAGTTCAAGTATCACAAGGATTGTTCCAACAAGAAGGGAAACAATGGTTTCTTTCCATATGGATGATCCCCCATGAAAATAATGCCTATACTAGAACCCTTTTTTGTAGCAAGGCCAAAATCCTTAATCTATTAACTGGTGCAAGAACGATCATTCTGAAGTCGTCCCACATTTTTGCAGCTTCTAGTAGAGATGAGAAATATGTCTTGGGAGATTCATGGGTATTGATGCTTGGCTGCCTCGAGAAGTGAGGGCCGTGGAGGGGATCCAATGGGGTCAAGCATCGAATCATTTTTCTAGAAGTAAGTGCAGCAGGAGTAAAATCCAAGTGGGAATCCGGTGAATATTGTCCTACACAGCCTTAGGTTGTACATGCTTGGTGTGTCTTACCAATGTGTTTTTAAAACAATTTTTCAAACAACACACTACATGTTGGAAGTGAAAACCTTGATTCCAGAAACATCCTTGGAAACAACAATTTCTTTGACTAGAAAATTCAAAAAATCAAGCAAAACTTGCAAGAAAACTGTGACACTCTCCCAATTCATGGCATCCAGGTTCTGTTTTAACGCATCTGTGCAAAATACTAGTGCATCCATTCTCTGTTTTGGCACATTTAGACATTATTTTAGCGCATTCATGCAATATTCCAGTGCATTGACCCTCTATTTTAGGGCGTTTAGACAATCTTTCAGTGCATCTATGCACTATTCTAGCGCATTTATTCTCTATTATAGTACTTTCATTGCATCTTTTAGGACATCTATTCTCTATTATAATGCATCCCGACTGTCTTCTAGTGCATCTATGCAATCTTTTAGCACATCTAGGATCTGTTTTAGCACATCCATTAAATGTAAAAACCCAAGAGTTAAATTTGTCTCCTGTTTGATAGTTTGAACCAAAATTTAGAATCTTTTTCAATCCAAAATTATTCCTCAGCTACTATAGAGTCGAAACATGTGCTTTATCAAATGATTTCACGAAAGATCAAAATCCAAAAACCAAAGTCCAAAGCTCTTAGTCCAAAGCCTCATCAAAAGTGTCTCTCAACACTTTATGACTTTAGAGAGAGGTTGGTCTTCAATTTCTACAAAAGAGTTTCAAAGAACAACCCCATCCTATACATATTTTACTACTGTCAAAATACAAGACTTTTTCAAAGGTTTGAGTATCTCGTATAGGAACCATAATTCAAGATCCTTTTGCAAACTAACCTCTACAAGTGGAATTCTCCAATCCAAACCTAGATCTAGACATCTTAGAGTTCCTAAATCACCAAACCTATCGTATCTTTGATTATTAAGCCTAGTTTCATCATCAGGATTTACCATCCTCTCATCACGAAACAAAAGCTATATAATCAAAATCAAACTTAGTCTTATCAATAGAATTATTTGTCATTCTATTTGACTTGGTTTGAATCCTTGGTGCTATTCCAAACAAAGATCAAAGTTTAGTCAAATTATAATACTTGTAAGCCCATTCAAACAATATTACAAAAGCGGAAACTCAAGGAAAAAGGGGTTGGAACACAAAACATTGAGACACAAAACATTAGAACTCAAAGTAGTGAAACTCCCAACATTGAAACTCAAAACAATGAAACCCAAAGCAACATGGCTGAAGTTGAAGAGAATCCTTTCCATGGAATCCACAACACTCAAGGAGAAGAAATAAATGAGGAAGACATCCAACAAGCTGAACAAGATCCCAATTTCCATAAATTTCTAGAAAAGATTTTTGAAAGGGATGGAGAAAAATACCTCTTAATGTTGGCTAATCAAGGCATCAAACTTCCACCTGATTTTGATGTTAATACATTGAAAAAAGCTCCCAAAAATCGCAAAAAAGAAGTA
>VDFB02202573.1:0-19043 GCA_007258455.2 Sequoia sempervirens | reverse complement strand
GGTGAATGTGGGACTAAAGATCCTCCAATGAGAAGATGACATTTGTCAAGTGGTGATAGGCCAATGGTTGTGCAAGATTTAGGAAGAGTGCCCATGAGAGGGAGAATTTGAATTCAAATTTGCAATAAATTTTAAGAGGGGGACAAGAAAAACAGCAATAAATGCTATGTTGGACTTGTCATGTTGAGGGAAAATGAGGGTTTTTAAATAAATCAATAAAATTGATTTACTTGTGCAAGTGGAGATATCTAGAGAATGCAAGTGGGATGAGATTAGCATTTAATCATGGTTAGCTTAATGGTGTTTAGATGATTTTGACTTTTAGGATTTAAATATTTGATTTATTTAAATCAGAAAATGGTGGAATATGATTTGGGTTTGATTTAAATAAAGTCCTAATTTATTTGATGAATGGAATATGATTATGCATGATGTAAATTTGACATGTCTACATTTTTCCCCTCTTTGAAGCAATGTACTTGTTTCATTGGTTCAAAGAATAACTTGTTGTGATCAAAATTCAAAAAATGTCTGATTTTTCGGATGCCCCAGCAGATAGTACACTGGTACATTGCCCCCTTGAGAGATTGAGTGAAAAGATTTGATTTGAGGGTCAATATCGCAATAAAGAGGTTCAAAATAGATGGTTAAGGATGACGATGCAAATGAGATGATTTCAAGATGCTCAGACTAATAGATCTATATTATGATGATATGCATGTAAGATGATATGCAGAATACTGATGGTTTATAGATGCAGGATGGATGCATGATGGATGCAAGATGGATGCATGCTAATGGTTTGTGGATGTAGGATGGATGCATGATGGACTATTCATGATGTGATGTTAGTACAGAAGTGAGATGATGACAAGAGGATCCAACAAGTCCATAATTTGATTAGACTTTATTAGAGATGATGATGATGATGATGATAAATGATAATGATGATGATTTGCTTATCAAGGATTGGGATTTTCAAAGGGTCACTTACTTTATGTTTGATAACACACCTAAGCACGATGCATCAAGGTATGAAGGACCAGGATGTCATTGTACTTAGTATGATGGACTTTGACTCAACAAATAGATAGGAGTATTCTTGTTCACACCTGACATACGGAAACCTTGCTAGGATGTACTTTAGAAGTTTTAAACACCTCAGACCAAAACATGGAAAGGTATAACCAATCAATGCAATAGTCAACAAGCTATCCAAAACATCCTCCATACATATCTAACAAAGAAAGTATTCGCCAAGTTATTTTACAAGAACATCCAACAAGCACAACAGACAAAACAATAATGATCGTTGCCCCATTCCTATCTCTCTAAATCCTTCATTCGGATATCATCGAGAGGTCCTTGGAGTGAGCGCAGTAAGATAAGTCAAAAGAAAAAGATAAAGCACACAAACAAGTTGATGTTCTTCAATACCGCTTAACCAAAAAGGGGAATGTGTTTTAAGGATAAGGACCTAAAACTTATTGCCAATAGATAATGCCCATTGTAGGGAAGGGATACATCCTAGGATATGTTAGTGGATGACACATCACATTTCGCTATCCACAAGGTTCTTTCTCGGGAGCAAATAATGCCCCTGTAGGAAGGATTCATCCTAGGACATGATGTTGGTTAGGATGATTGATATGGGACTATTTTGGATGATGGGCTATCGACACAAAGAATTGACCAAATTACTTAAGTACTGACTTAGACCTGAGACTTGACACTTTTGAGTTTTTACATTTAACCTGCTAGACTTGTTTCTGATTGCTTCACCAAAGGTTGAGGATGACGCATCACGGTTATGAATGGTTTTATTATGGGTGTTTAGATGAGGCAGATGGATTTTTTTCAAATATTTGGATGTTTTTGGAATTTTGCAATGTTTTGAGGCTATTTTTAGTATTTTTTGAGGTTTTACAAATGTTTTGATTTTCAAAATTTTAAATGTTTTTAGGATTTTTTGAGATTTTGACCAAGAGACTAACCTAAAGACCAATCCTAGGGGCCTTGAGGGCTGATCGACAGATTAGCCTTGCCTACGTTATACACGCAAAGACCACGTAGTTTGACTGACAACTTGACTAATTTACATCTGAAGATATACATGATGAAATGTCAGTTTATTATGACAGACTCCTATAGGACTGACCTAAATGTCTCGAGGGATGATCAAAGATCAACCTTGCCTACGTACAAGCTCAGAGACCACATAGTTTGACAAGACGACCTTGTTTTTGGTTTTTTGATAGACTTTTTGACTTGTTTTTGGGTTTTCTAATGTTTTGATGTTTTTGGATTTTCTGATTTTTTGATTTTTTGATGTTTTTGGATTTTTGGTTTTCTGATGTTTTTGGATTTTCTGATGTTTTGAGAACCTTAAGACCATACACGAATCCAATCCGATGAGAATGTGCCCCCAGCGTGATGTAATAGACTACTCTGATAAAGGCAGGACAAACTGACCTTTAGAATGGGCCGAGTAGTACTAGGAGGGATCATGATACGAACACAAGACCAAGCTATGGTGCAGATGCGAGTGGATGAGTGATGAATGGAGATGAGATGGATGATGGAAGCGAAATGGAGGGATAATGATGAAATCGCTTATAATGAGCCATGTAGGGATTGACGTAGTGCTTATTTACTAGTGCTCTTATTTGCCGTGTTTTCACCTCTCTGAGGTACTTGCTCAAAGTGCCAATCAAGTGGTTTCTACTAGAGGATGATTTTTAATTTTATTTTTATCATTTTCTGATTTTTTTGGATTTTTTGCTTTTTTTGATTTTTTTTTGTTGTTACCAAGATGCCCTGCTTGCCGTGTTTTTCACCAGGTAATCATTTTTTCAGACTTTTTCTAATTTTTGATTTTTGGTTCTATACCTTGAAAGAATTAGGCATAAACTTTTTGAGATGGGAGATATTCATGGCTCCTACAGGTTCCCTCTCAAAAGTTGATAGATGATATGTCTCCGATTTATACTGGTTGTGACAAATGAAGGCCCTAACTAATTGTCTCAATCCTGTCTTGCTGTCAGATTTGGGACATTCTTTTCTAATTTTCTTTTAAGACTAGTTCTCCTCAATTCTGGAAAGTTCTAGTTTCTAACCTCTTGTTGCAGCTTCATTTGGAGTCTATTTTGATAGACTCATGATAGATTCTGAAAGCATCTATGCTTTTCATCCAAAGAACCCCAGCTCGCCAGTTCTGAACCCAATATCTCTTTCATTAGTGATGAGATTTTGTAGTGACACCAGGGATGGGAGCCTCCCATCTCACGGTATACCTAATTTTGATCCATAGACCGCTGAGCAGAGGGTGGCGCCAAGGTGTGCGATGCTAGTTCGGGATAAACCCAGAGGGCGGGATTGCTATAGATGCTAGTCACAACCCCACGCTTATCATTGTTTTCAGTGATTTTTGAGGATGGTTTTGTTCGTAGCTTCTCCTTGGCCATTGCCTTGGGGATAGTATGGGGTGGAGAAGCGATGTTGGATTTTGAATTTCTCGCACAAGTTGCAAACCTCCTGGTTCTTGAAGGGTGTCCCATTATCTAAGATAATGGCTTGTGGGACACCATAACGATAGATGAGATAGTTCAGGATGAATTTTGAGATCTACTTCCTAGTGATATATGTCATGGGTATGGCTTCCACCCACTTTGTGAAGTACTCAGTTGCAATTATAATGAATTTGTGGCCATTGGACGAGGTGGGTGAGATTTTCCCAATGAGGTCGAGTCCCCACTGTGAAAAGGGCCATGGTGTGATAATCGGGTGAAGCTCTTGAGCTAGAGCATGGATGAGGTCCCCATGTTGTTGACATTGTAAACACCTTTTAGCATGACCATGTTCTTCTCGCTCCATTGTGGGCCAATTATACCCTAGCCTTAGTAGTTTCTTGGCTATGGTTATTCTGCTCGAGTGTGAGCCACAGATACCGTTATGAACCTCAGTTAGAGCAGTTAATGCCTCCTCACCATTTAGACAACGCAGTAAAGTACCCTATATGCTTCTATAGTATAAGGTATTAGCTAGGATGACAAATCTAGATGCTTTTTTGATGAAGGTTCATTTTAGGCTCGATGGTAGGTCAGTGGGTAAGACTCCTATTCGAAGATACGTATAGATGTCATGATACCAAGGATCACCAGGACCAACGATTTCACACACATATTCTAATTCTAGTACCTTGAATGTGGGAATGAGAAGCTGCTTGATCATAAATTCATATTTCGATATGTTATGAGGGATGTCTAATAGAGACCCAATTGTAGCCATGGCGTCAGCTGCTCTGTTGTTGGTTCTTGGAATCTGCTCAAATGTTATGTCGATGAAGGATTCCTTTAGAGTCTCCACCAATTTCTTGTATGGGGTTAGCTTGTCATCTTTTGTTTGGTATTCATTATTGACTTGATTTATGATCAACTGAGAGTCTCCATATACCTTGAGAGTTATGATATTCCATTGCACTGCTATCCTGAGACCTATAGCCAAAGCCTCGTATTCTGCTATGTTGTTAGTGCAAGGAAATGCTAGTTTGTATGATCTTGGTATGCAGTCCCCCTGTGGGGTGATGAAGAAGACACCAGCTCCTGATCCATGTTGTGTATATGACCCATCAAAGTATAGTTTCCAGTGATCAGCAACGTTGAGGTTAAAGATGGATTCATTTGGAAATTCAGATACAAGAGGATTCTCACAATACATAGGTGCTTCTGCTAATTGATCTGCAATAACCTATCCCTTGATTGCTAATTGATCTACAATAACCTGTGGGGTGATGAAGAAGACACCAGCTCCTGATCCATGTTGTGTATATGACCCATCAAAGTATAGTTTCCAGTGATCAGCAACGTTGAGGTTAAAGATGGATTCATTTGGAAATTCAGATACAAGAGGATTCTCAGAATACATAGGTGCTTCTGCTAATTGATCTGCAATAACCTGTCCCTTGATTGCTTTCCTCATTACATACTCGATGTCATATTCTGATAATATCATGACCCATTTTTCCATTCTGCCAGTTAACATTGCCTTTGATAAGAGATATTTAAGGGGGTAAATTTTGGCAATAAGCTTGATCTTGTGTGCCAACATGTAGTGTCTGAATTTTTGGGATGCAAGCACTACCGCGAGACATGCTTTCTCAGTGAATGAGTAATTTAGCTCATGACCAACCATTTATCCACATAGCATTATGATAGATAGCCCTCTACGTTACATTTTCATCATCTTTGAGCCAAAGAGAGCTCTAGAGGCTGCTACTATTCTTTGTTATATAAGATCAATGGCTTTCTTGGGATAGGTGGCATTAACACGGGGAGGTGTTAGTAGATATTCCTTTATTTTGTTGAATGCCTCTTAGCATTTTGCTTATTTATCCCATTTATGCGATACCCCTTATGGAGAAAGGTGCAAATATGGGTTTCTAGCATTAATACGCCAATTGTGCTATGAACCTTCTAATGGTTAAGGCCTACCCTGAGGCCTCTCGGTTGCTTTAAGTTCCTTGGTGCTTCCATCTCAAGGGTGCTTTGAATTTTAACTGGATCCACCTCGATGCCCCTCATGGAGCTATGTATCCTAGTAATTTTCTTTGATTGTATGCTGAGCACTTCTTGGGATTTAGTCTGACCTTGTATTCCTCTAATCTATCAAACATAGCACTTAGGGTTGCTATATGATCTTTTCTCTTTCTTGACTTAGCGAGGATGTCGTCAACACAGTCTTTGACTATTTTTTGAATCATGTCATGGAAGATCAATGCCATGGCCCTTTGATATGTTGCTCCTGAGTTTTTTAGGCCAAATGGCATCATGTTCCAGCAGTAGGTCCCCCATGGACAAGTGAAAGCCGTCTTGTGTTGGTCTTCTTTTGCTATCATGATCTAGTTATATCCTGAAAATCTGTCCATTAATGATAGCATCTCATGCCCTGCTATCATGTCTACTATCATGTCGATGTTGGGAGGTGGGAAATCATCCTTGGGACATGCCTTGTTCAAATCTCTAAAATCTGTACAGATTCTGATAGCTCCATCAAGTTTTGAAATAGGTACCAAGTTTGATACCCATTCTGGATAATCAATTGGTCGGATGAATCCTGTATCTAACAATTTTTTGAGCTCCATTTTTACTAACAAAGCTATTTGAGGATGCATTTTACGAAGCTTCTGTCTGATAGGTTTTGCATCTGGATACACTACTAGTTGGTGGACCATAGTATTTGGATCAAGTCTTGGCATATCAACATAACTCCATGCAAATTTTATTTGTCTTTCCCTTAGGAATGCTACTAGGAGTTCTTTCTCTTCTAATAATAGTGATTCCACATAGAATGTGATATGCGGGGTCTCCTCTATTCCTAGGTTGACTGGGTTGCATTTTTCAGCCAAGATTGCTGACTTCTCTTGATGAATAGCTCTTAGGGGAAATTGAATCCTTCATCCTCAGGTGCCTCAGAGAGGTTTTAACCTTTGGATATGTCCTTTCTTTTTACTATTTTCTTGTTAGAGAGTGCCACGATATGGTTTTCATTCAAGGACTTGGATATGATTCTTAGTTTCTCACTTTTGCAACTGAAGGATTCAATCATTTCCCCATAATAGGCGTGTGTGTCTAACTCCATTATGAATCTTTCCTTGTGATCTCCATCTAGAATGTTATCCCTCAACCCCATGAATTCTAAGAGCGCTTCATCATTTTTGAATATATCGAGAACTGGTGGTCCTCATTGGTCATAGTCAATTAGTTGGGGGTAGACTAAGCGGATGTCATGATTTTGAATATTTGGTTCAAAGGATATGGTACTAATCATACACAGGGTGGTATCTTCGAATAACCTAGGTAGGTTGGATAAGGTATCTTCATCATCACTACTAATATAGGGCACAGTGATAAAGATATGCATTTCTGTCCCTATGGATATTGGGGAGTGCACTTGTACTAGGACTGGCTGAGGAGAAACATTAGCAGCTCTAACCAGAGGACTTTGGCCACGTATGGTTATTATCAAACTGGCACATCCAAGACCAAGATTTGTTATGGGTTGCATCTCTGGCATGATAGGTATTATGAGCCCATTGTCATTTTGTCCTAGTCTCTGATTGTGGTCATAGCCCATCGCAAGCATCATGTCTTGGCCTTTGCTTCTTTCATCCATTGGTAATTCAGGTGTTGGTCTTTCATCTCGATACAACATGTTTGATGGATCTGCTTCAATTACCTCATGGCCAAGGTCTCCCCACCTTGTGAATTTAGGATAATTTTGAGGATAGGTTTGTGATGTGGGAGCTTGATTTTCTTGTGGGTGTCCTCATGATCTTGGAGATTGTGGTAACTCTCCTATCACAAAAGCATTGTTATGGAGTCTATAACTTCCACAACCATCCTCCTGGATGATGAGCTTGATATCGGATATGGTGGGAATGGCGGGTGTCTCTGTCGCAAAAGTGGACGTGAGAGTGGCGAGATTGATGTATGATCTGGATGGGCCCTCATCATTTTTTGGCACTTGGGGGATTTTGTAATATTTGGCTTCAAGGTTCTTGTAGTATGAAAACGGCTCAGGATCTCCATGGATGGTAACCTCTTGTTCATTATGTGTGAATTTCACACATTGGTGGAAGGTTGATGCTATGGATTTCATCGCATGAATCCATGGGTGTCCTAGGAGGATATTATATGGCAATTCGAGGTCCAAGACCTGAAATGTGGTTTCCATGAGTGTTGGCCTACTTGGATAGGGAGCTTAATCATGCTCTGAGACAATCTTTCTTGGTCATCATATGCTCTGATTGTGATGCCCTTCCCTTTATCAATGGAATCTTCTTATATCTTTAACTGCTTGATGAGACTAAAAGAACAGATGTTCAAACCTGTACCTCCATCCACCAAGACCCTTTTGGTTTTGCTTTTGTTCACAATGACCTCCAAGTGAAGTTCAAGATTGTGAGATGGTTGGGTGGGAAAATCTTGGTCAGAAAACGTAAGGAGATTAGGTGTTATGATGTTTCTGACCATAGCTTGGAATTGTTCCGCATCAAGGTCTGCGGGGACAGTAGATGAGGCTAATGCTTCCTCAAGGATCTTTTTATGCATTGATGAGATTTTTAACAACTCCATGATGGAGATGTGTGCTGGCATTCTTTTGAGTTGGTCTACAACATTGTAGCTATACGGAATGGCTCTTGATGTAGGGACTCTATTTGGTTGGGATGATCCTGCAATGGTGACCTTTCCGCCTCTTGTGGTGACTCCACAATCTTCGGCATGGGCGCCCTTAATGGTGATGACCATGCAGTTTTCATTGAGGTTGGCAACAAGTATTTCATATACATGATTTACACTGCCCTTTCCTTTATCCTTGTTATTCCCTTTGTTGCCATGATTCGGCATCGCATTCATGTAGATTTTAAGATCTTGATTCCTTGTAGGTGATTCCACATTTATGATTCTTTTGTCGACGAGATCTTGTATGATGTTCTTGATTCTCATGCAATTATTTGTAGTGTGGCCTTTGATTTTCTAGAATTCACATAGTTGATTTTCATTGTACCAAGGAGGTTTGACATTAGGTTCTTGATAATTATCAAATGTAGGAGCTTGGATGAATTTTTTATCGATTAGCTTTTTCATGATGTCCTCAAGTGGTTCTCCCAAAGTAGTGTATTTTTGTTTGGGGTATGTTTTGCATTGAGGTGGTCCTCTTTGGTCATCGACATTATTGATGGTGGGATTATTGTTGGGTTGATATGTTGTGTGATGAGTGTTTTGGCGTTGTGGTTGGATTTGTGGTGCGGGTGTATTTTGGCGTGGACCACTAATGACCACCTTGGCATCGACGACGCCATCATTAGTGATGTTCTTGTTTCTCACCCATGTACGAGGTTTATCATTGTAATTAGATGATGGGAAGTTGTTTTGTGGTTCATGATATGACATTGATTCGAGGGGTCGGGTTGCAAGGGCTCTTTCGATGCTAAGTGCCTTGGAGATCAGTTGATCATATGTAGTGATACCCTAAACCTTGAGATGAAATGATAAGTGACCTTCAAGGTTGGTGATGATTGTGTAGACTTTTTGTTCTTCTGGCATGGTCCATTTGCTCTAATTGGCCTTGGATCACCATCGTTGAAGAAATGAAGCAAAAGATTCATTTTTTCCTTGTTTTAGAGCATATAGTTCTTCAAGACTAACATCCATTGTAATGTTACATGCGTAGTTTCTAATGAATTCATCTCTGATTTCCTGGAATGTTCTAATGCCTGAGGGTAAGCGAGAGAACCATTCTATAGCATTTACCATTCTATTAGTCTTTCTGCTGCTCTTGGTAGTGCTTTAGTGCTTGCTGATATGCTTGCAATTGCACTACTTGTGCAAGAAAGTTATTAATGCTTACAGTAACTTGTTGTGCTTGCGCTTGTGCTTGCACTGCTTGTTGCTATAATAAAAGTTGTGCTTGAGTGACCCTTTGTACTTGTAATTCTTGTGCGGCTTGTTGTTGTTGTTGTTGTTGTTGTTGCAGTAAAGCTTGGGCTTGTTGTGCTTGTTGCACTTGTAATGCGGCTTGTGTGGCTTTGGCAGCTTGCACAGCTTGAGCGACTTGTTGCACAGCTTTTTGTTTCCACACTTGTTGGTATCCTCTTTGAAAAGCGGCTTTTAATGTTGCCTCAAATTGGTTTGATGTGGTAAATGTTGTTGGTGGTGGAGGTGGTGGTGGAGGTGGTGGTGGATTTGGAATGGTGTTCGTGGTGAGTGATAATGTTGTGTTGATTATTTGGTTGGTGGATGGTGTTGTGTTGATTGCATGATTGGTGGATGGTGTTGTTGATGTGGTAAGTGGCATCATTGATGTGATTGGCCCTTGAGAGACCATGCTTTGCAATGTTGTGGGGGTGTTTGATGATGTTGCCATTGCTTGTGTGTTTGTCATTTGTTGTTGTGATGTCAACAATAAGTTTTGAGCATTTGGAAAAATATTTTGATTGATGGTTGGGATGTTGTTTTGATGGATACTCAGTAGAGGGGGAAGCCCTAAACCAAGGAGTGGTGTAGATGACAATTGTGATGGTGGGAGAGGTGGAAATGTAAGGGGGTGAATCCTTGTGAGAGTGTTGTGGTGTTGAAAATGCCCCCTAGTTCGAACATGTCTCCCTCCTCTTGTGGATTTGTGAGAAGAGGTGTTTGTGGTGCTCCGTGAAATGATGTTGATGATGGGTCATAATGTAAAGTGAGAGGAACATTTTGGTGTAATGGATTATGGAGGATGTTTTGTTCCAATGTGGTGTTTGTGTCCAGGTTTTGGTTATTCACAAGGGGATGTGATTGAAGTGCATTGAGGAATGTGTTTCCCTTGTTAACATTGGGTTGAGTTGGAGAAAATGATGTGATTTGCGGGATATTTTTCGTGACGTTTTGAGATGGGGGTGTGGATGAAATGGGGATGGTGGATGAGATTGGTGGAAAATATGTCCCTACTATAGTTCTCACATCAAAATCCGAAGGCAACTTGGCCCCTTGTTTTGCTAGTTCAAGCATGTACAACGAAGGGTTGAGTCTCATCATGATGTTGATGATTCTATGGTTGTCTGGATTTTGGAGCATTTTCGCTATTTGTTCATGAGACATTCCAAAGGTAAGATCCTCCCCTTGGGTTTCCTCTTGTGGGTTTTGTGATGATGTTGGAAGGCTAATTGTGAGATTTCCATCCCCAATGGGATTCATTTCAGGAGTGGTTTGGCTAAGATCACTTGAAGCGGGTGTTTCTTTGTTGGCTTCCATACTCTTCTTATATTGAGATCTAGTTAGAACCATAAAATAGGGATCAATCTTTAAGAATATGGGAGATGAATCTCTTGATTCCTTGGATTAATCTCTATTTTATGTCCCAAAGAGTGAAATTTTTAGGATGCTTTTAGGATCAAATGTGATGATGATATGATGGTGATGTTATGGATGTTTATGGATGTTGTTTTGGCTTTTGATAAATCTTGAATGAAATGCTGGACTTTGGATTTTTGATTGGTTTGATTTATGGATTTTGAGATTTTGTCCTTGATCTTGATTTGGATTTTGATTTTATTTTTGAACAAAAGACCCTAAGATGCGATAATGATCTAAAAGGATAGTTGTGTTCAAAGGATGATGATTTGGATATGTGTGAGGGGAGAAGGATGCATCTACCGCACCTACTGCAAACAAGATGATTGTTTCACTAAGTATATGGAGAAGGATTCATCTACATACACTAAGCTAGACAAGATGATTTGGATGACTTTGACTAAGGATATGCAAAAGGATGCATGTACACATTCCTATCCAAAGGTGTGTTTTGATAAATGTTTCAAGGACTTGGTATCAATGATTTTGGTGTTTTCTTGATTTTGTCATAAAGCCTATCACTTCAAGGATGATTTCAAGGTTTTTCAAAACATTATTCATGAGATGATGTTTGATGTTTTGAAAGATGGATGAAAGAGGTTTGATTTGTTTTGATCCCTAGATGAACCTAAAAAGACCACTTTGTTTACCTAGACATGGGTATTGAAGAGCATGCATATGCTTCCTAAAGACCTTTGTAACCAAGGATTGATTTCATTTGAACTTTCATTTTTGGATTTTCAATGATTTTTGCTTTGGGATTTGCGAGTCTTCAATCACACATGAAAATTCATTTTGCTTATCTTTGTTTAATGGATTTATTTTACCAAAAACACTCTTTGATTAAAGTTTCAAACTAAGATGTCCAATGTCTTAATTTCTTTAAACCCCACAAGATATTTTATGTGGAAATTCAATGAACTTAAGGTAAGGGTTTTCCTATTGTTTACTCAAGAAGACAAATTGAGATGTAAATTCAAGTGCTTAGGAATCTCTAAGGATGTAATCCCAAGGGCAAGCAACAACACAAGAATTTGGTCAATGATATTTTCCTCCTAAAGGGTTTGAAATTTTGAAAATCATGTTGAATGTTTGTTTTGCAAATGTTTTCGAATACAACACTATGTTTCCAAACCAAGACAAGTACAAGCCCTATGGATGTGTAAGACAATATTTGTTGAATCCCCACTTGGACAAGTCCAGCTATGCCTATCTTTAGTGAATGGTTAGATGCTTGACCCCACTGGCTCCCCTCCATGACTCACTTATAATGGGCAGCCAAGCATCAACACTTATGAAACTCCTGCATGGCATGTTTTCCATTTCTACTAAAGACCGTAGTGTGGGAAGCTTCAGAATCCATCGTTTTGCACCAACAAATAGACAGGATTTTAAAAATTTAGCACATGGGTTTTAATAAGGACTTTCCATTCGTGGAGATTGACCCATACAGCAAGAGTCCCCTTTCAGATCCATCTTGTCAGAATCAACCACGAGATATTGGAATTTACTCCAATACCCACATTTATATCCTAGTTGGAAATACTCTCATTTTTAGAGTGTTACCGGTTGAATCATTCCCTTGCGAGTAATTTTCCCCAAGGCAAGTTCTCTAAGATAAACAAAAGCAAGCAAAGACACAATCCGTAACTCGATCAATCTTTGATGGCACAAAGAAAGAGAATGTACGCGAAAATGCCCCTACTCACACTCGCACAAGATGTTCAATTTTAAACCCAAATCGAAGTGTTTCAAAGCAATAAAGAGTGTTTCTCTTGCACCCTAGATCGCACGAAGCGCAAGGGGAGAGGATACGCACTTAAAATGCACCAAAGACAAAATCACACAATTCAAGCACTTGTTCATTTTATAGCCTTCAAAGCAATTGTGAGTTCGTTTTAAGCACCAAATGAAGTGTGAGTTTTGATTGTTCAATTCTTAACCTCAAACAAAATCTAGTGAGTTTGTCCTAAGATTCATTTTAAGCCCTTTGTAATGAAAAATCAAATTGTTCTTTTTAGACCCAAATGAAAATTAGTGCCCTAAAGTGAAAAGACAAACAATTTCATGGAAAAGTGTTGAACAAACACTTAAAGCGTTTCAAAACACTTTGAGTTTTCGAAAAAAAATCTCCTCCTTTCATTTTCCTTGTGCCTTGTGCCTTCGTTGTTCGTTTTGTACCTTTTCCTTTCGCTTTTCCTATAAATAACATAAATAAGAGTTAAGATGTAAGATATGGTTAAAATATATAAGACATACCAACTTTTTGAAAAAAAGGAATAAAATTGTATTGTCAAAGTACATGATTAACTCAATGACTAATCTCAATAAAATTTTACTTTACCCTCACTTTCATAAAAGAATACCTAATTTCAAAACCCTATATATATAAATTCTTAAAACTTCTATATTATTACCATCATATTATAAAGCCATAATATAGTGGCCAGCAGGCAAGTGAAGAAAATTGTATCCCGAACATTTAAAGAAGATTTCAAATGAATAATTATTAGTATGCGGAAAGTTAGCAACCATAAATGCAATTTTTTAGAAAGGAAGTGTTAGATCAAAAAAAAAAGATTACAAACACAAAATTAAAGCTTCTGATCCAATAAATGTGCCCTCTTAACTGCTATATTAAATGTTTTGAATGATTTCAACATTTACTCCAAGGAACCCAATATCACCATCTTCACAGCACTGCCTCGCCATTAGTCAATGTCTATCAGATGTTATGGTTGCAGCTGCTTTAGTAGATTTCCAAGAAATCAAATATCACAACTTTACAGTGCTGCCTCATCATCAGTCAATGTCTATAAGAGGTTGTAGTGGCAGCTGTTTTAGCATATTCTATCAAAGACTATGGATGCCTAGAGAAGACACGTGAACTACCTAATGTCATGCCCTACAGAGACGTGGTCTGATAGGATGTAAAAGAAAATTCATTCCCACCATTAATAACTACTACCCTTCAATAATGTTTAAACCAAAAAGATCCATGTAGGCCGCCAAAAGTAATGTGAATAAAGATTTAAAAAAGGTGTGCAATAGAAACTCCCGAACTAATACATTTAATAGGTGCGACCAGAAGATTGCTCAAAGAGATTTTTAAAGTTAAATGCACTAGGTGGGTGAATGACATGGAAAGACAAGATTTCAATTCTATTTTGCAGGCATATTTGGACAGCAGTGAATCAAAGATACTTACAGACCATGGAGGGAATGCATTTGGCAGGTGTAAAGCCAAAATCCACAATGTTTAACAGTGCCACTCCTATAAGGGATTCATGCAAGGCATGGAAATATAGACTAGGAACAATAACTGTTTGACCGAATGGTGTAGAAGCACAGACAAGGTGCATGATACAGTAAATGTATTTGGCAGGTGTAAAGCCAAAATCCACAATGTTTAAGAGCGCCACTCCTATAAGGGATTCATGCAAGGCATGGAAATATAGACAAGGTACAATAACTGTTTGACCGAATGGGTATAGAAGCACAAACAAGGCGCAAGAATTGTGCATTTCATAACCTTTCCAGCATCCTCCCTACCTACATGCAAAAAAGACATGCTTCAGGGAATGCTTTCAAAGTGACTGCAGAGGGTAGGTGAAAAACCAACGATCTTAAATGTCAAATAAGAAACTTTCAAGCTGACATAAATGGTCGGTGTGTAAAAGGCGGCGAGCAAAAGCACTCTCAAGCATTAGGTGGGTGTAATATGAAACACATGTAGGGCATGTAAATTGTTTGCCATAATGGCTTTCTAGCATTTAAACATAAAAGCCTATGCCACCCTAATTCGTAACAATGAGCCTACGTGAATCAACACCCATTAGTCAAACTTTCTAAAGGTGATGGACACCTTGTACATATGCTCCTATTATTTGAAATATCACAGTGTATAATTTTTTATTTTTTTTACTGTTCTGATACGTAAACAGAGCATGATAAAAAGGAAACTATTGTGTCAATCAAAATAGATTTGGATGACTTTTATTTTCTACTTAGATCTACGACACACCAAATCCACTTATCTACCATCAATGTTGCACCTTTAGCATTGACCATTCTCTAGTCAAGAACCAACAGTTTCTATTTATTAGAAAGCTAATAAATACACTTTTGAATTGTTAATGCAATCTAAAAGCCTAAAAGACAAAGATTGCCACATGATCGTATTAGCTAGTTAGAACGTTCAAAACATTTCAATTGAAAGCAAAAGCATTGATATTATCACATAAGAAAACTAATGTAGATGATATAAGAGTGATTTGAGAGCTTTCCTTATGGGCAAGGAATGCCCAGACCTTGCTCCAAGGCTACTTACCTTCTAGCGCCAAACTGTGAGTGTGCTTTTGAAATCTACAAACACTAATCTCAAACAAGGGTTAGTACCTACAAATCCCTCAAGAACACTCCTATGAAATACCTTGCAAATGCTCTAAAATGCAACAAAGGATAAAAGAAAACCACAAGCATAATGAAAGCACTCAACAAGTTACCTATTCCATAGTGGATTGGTGTCACATGTGCTAGTGACCCTTTCCCAATCCTTGATCAATAGCTAAAATGATGAAATGCAAATGGAGATGGCCAGAGCAAGATGAGTTCTCAAATTAAGAGTAATCTCAGCCATAAATTGGATCATGGGGCAGAATGAAGGAACATTTTATAGATTTCTTGATGATAAATTTGCCAAGATGGTAGATGGGGACTGAGATCCTCAATGAGAAGATAATGGCACCAGCTCAAAAGTGGTGAAATCATGGAATGGTTGTACAAGATTTAGGAAGAGTGCATGAGAGGAGAATTTGAATTTCAAATTTGCAATAAATTTAAAGGGGGACAAGAAAAACAGCAATACAAATATATGTTGGCCTTGTCATATTGTAGAAGAATATATGAAGGTTTTTTACTAAATAAAATCAATAAGGAGTTGAGTTTACTTGTACAAGTGGAATCTTTAGAAGATACAGAAGTTGAGATTAGCATTTAATCATGATTTGATTAAATTAATGATATGAGATTAGTTAAGCAATGGTGTTATTTTAGAATGAGATTTAGCTTTTTACAGGATTTAAATATTTGATTTGGCTAAATTGAGAAAATGTGAGAGAATAACTGATTTGGAGTTTGATTCAGCAAAAGTCTTGATTGTGATGAATGCTGGAATATGGTGCACTTTGTGTTTGAAGCCATTTTCATGTGCACTTCTTTTCTTTTTGGGATACTGCTGCTTGAGATTTTTGCACTTTCATGGCTGGCTGCAAATTTGTTTGTTCTTGATGGCCTTTTGTTCTCTACTCATTTAGCTTAAAATTATGGGTTTAGAGGACCTTTCCCTAATTTTAATATAAGAAAACATGTCTTCCTTCAAACTATAACAAATTTATATCTCATGAGTGATGATGTTGCTTATAAAGGTAATGTCTCTTTATCATGGTAGAAAAATAAGATGGAATAATGGCTACGCTAAGTATAGATGGACATTCAATGTAACTACACTCTAAATGTTGCTATGCTTCTTCCCTTCTCTTCTTTCTTCTTCTTTCATTATATTCTAAAAGGATAAAGATCTGCCTAAATCAATGCTAGTATTATCTCGAATGACTAAGATTATTTAATGATTACGTATTGTTATAATGCAAATTTGGGTACAAAATAAACAATGGTAGTTACAAATCTTTCCATTAGATTTTACATCTTGTTACAATTAAATAAACTCTTCTATATGCTTGGGTATGTCTAAGACTATGCAGTCATATATCCTAGTTGCTATTCATTTATGCAAATGCAACATTCTCAAAGAAAATGCAATGTGTTAATAGTGCACATAAATAGTCAGTATTACACATTTCCATGAGATTGGGTGTTAAGCAAATGAAGAGTGATGATATTCCTGGAATGAATTCAGCATACTTGTGCACTCTCTGAATAAGATGAAAATATTAATTGAAAACGCCAAATACATATTGATACCTCCATATTGGGTTAGGCTGTCTAACGTACCAAAGTGACCCTTTTAAATCCTTACTAAAACTCGGTACATTACCTTGAGAGATGGGGTGAAGTGGAAAAAATCTGTTTTCTCAATTGAAGAGTGACATTGCAGCCAAGTTAGGGATGAGGATTTGATGAAAGAACAAGCTAGCCCATTTGCAGAATATTTTGATGAGAGAAGAAGCCAAATGGATAAATGTGGGACAAATATTTAGCCAATGAGATGGAGCCACTTGTCACCTTGTGAATGGTTGAGGGATCTGCAAGTTTTGGTCAATGTGCTAATAAATGAGATTGGTTCGCCTTTTTCAAATTCAAATTCCGCTTGTTGGAGGGAGAAAAAGTGACATAAATGCCAAGTGGGGGACATGTAAGAGGGAAGTTATTGCCATGTTGCAAGGGACAAGTCAACTTGTTTTCAAATTTAAACTTGGAGAATATTCCCAAAAGATGCTTTGTTGAGGGAAAATGAGGAATTTATAAATGAATTAAAATACTTTATTGGTGCAAGTGGGAAAAGCTAGAGGATGTGATAGGTGGTTAGTTTAGATTAATCAGGATTAGCTTAGTTAAGATGATGTTAGATGTTTTTGACCCATTTGACTTAAATACTTTGATTTTATTTAAATCAAAAGGGATGGAAAATGCATTTGGGATTTAATTCAATAAAGTTTTGTTTATTTAATTCAAAGGGGGATGCAAGACTTAAATTAAACAAAGTGGATTTATTCAAAATGGATAACCTTAGGAGACTGAATTTAATGGATTTGATTTATCAAAGATGAAATGTGAGGATTTGATTAAAAATTGATTTATTTAAATGAGGTAATGATAGGTTTAAATTAAATAAATTTAATTTATTTAATTTAAATGGATGATCCTTAGAGATTTGATTTATTGAGTTTGATTTACCTGATGAATGGATGAAATGTGAATGATGTTAATTTTGTATGTCTACAATAATTAAACTATATATTTTACCTACTATTTACTGTATTCTTTCTTGAGAACATAACTAGTACAACTATTATTTAAACAAGCCCATTCATAAATACACTGAAACACTACTTGTGACATTTTGTACGTTCATTAACAGTGGTAGCTCACTGGTTGGATTCTTAGACTACACTATATATAACAAAAGGAAAAGAAGAATAAGAGTGCATTCCTGTATATTTTCATCTTTTTCCTCCCTCTCAATGGATCCTCACTTGTAGCTTCTACTCTATGCTTCGACTAAATCCTTCAACCCCTAGGTTGAGTTCATTATTTTCATAATAGCAATACCCTTTAGTATTATGACCTCACCAGAGTCCCATTTTTAGCCACAAAATTGCTTGTTGAAAATGTTGTTTGGAGGCATGACCAAAAGGTATTGCGGCCCTTATTAGGCATGGAGTCACAACATTGAGCAAGAAGCTCCCTCAAGGGGCAACAACTCGCTAGAAAATGGAAAAGGGGAGTGACCCTCTCATTTAGTGTGGTGAACAAATTCCAGTTTGTTGTGCAACAGAAAATTTTGTAAGGTAATTTAAACCCTCATGATCCCACAAAAGGTGAATCATAGATTGAAAAAATAAATGATAAATAAAGGTGTTTCTAAACAAAAATAAAATAAAATGAAGAATGTGTCGCACAATCTAATCTTCATTTTGAATAATGTTGATTTGATCTTGAATGTTGATTTGAAAATTTTATTGATCTGAAAAATAAAAACTCAAAGAAAAGATCCCTGCTAATTTTTTTAGAGCTTTCCAAAAATATAAAGAAGTCAAAAAAATTCCCTATTTTACACCCAAAATTGTGGATTTATATTATTGATATAATATAATCATAACTTCTTTGGGTTTATATTATTGATCTAATCATTGCTAACCTCAAGCCTTATGAAATTTATTCATTGATACATTTGGTGAAGCTAATGTGAATCCTTTGATCTAGCTTTCCTTTTGCATGTTTTATTGACATTTTGTTGTAGATTTGTTAGTTTTTGGACAAAACCATAGGTTTTACAAATTTACTCATATCTTCTACACAACTATGAATTTTTCTACAATATTTTTACAAAATCTTTCACATCCTTTCAAGAGGCTGTAGTAAAAAAATTGAGGGTTTATCATCATTTTTGTGGAAGTTATTTTGATTTTAATT
>VDFB02202571.1:0-15544 GCA_007258455.2 Sequoia sempervirens | reverse complement strand
TTTTGTGGATTTGAGCTAATGTCTTGTGGGGTTATTACACCAGATGGATCAAATGTGTGATTTGTTGATGCATATTTCAGGTGTGGATGCATACCCAATGCAGCCACAATTTGGCATTGTCCAAAGTAGCTTCAAAGTTGATGGTTGGTAACTCTAATCCACAAGGATATGGAAAATAAAACTGAAAAGTAAGATGAATTGAAGAATCAGGCAATGAAAATGGCAGGTTGACAGAAGGTAGAAGTTTTAGAGTTAAAAGGTTCATTTCTACAGGTTTAGTTGAGATTCTTGGCTACAGATGTGAATCCACATAGGATCAAAATCACATATTGCAGGATCAAATCAGCGAGCACAGAAATGAAAGCAAACTGTTGAAAACTCAGAACTAAACCAAAATCGCATCCTTCCCACTTCCAAATTCAAGAGGCTTCTCCTTGGGCCTAGGGGAAGCCTCCATCACCAACAAATATTTATAAAGGTGGAGAGGATATAGTTTTGCATGAGAGGATTGATTTAGGAATTGCAATGAGGAGAATTAGAGGAATTCAGCTGTTCATTAGTTTGTGGAGGATAGACCAAGAAGTACTAGATCCTTTCAATTAATTGTAACCAAAGATGGTATCACAATTGTCAATACAAATGCTGGATTTTCCCCTCACAGGGTTTCCATGGTAAAATTGTGTTTTATGAGCTTATTCATTTCTGTTCTTACATGTGAAATTTGTGATTTTACTCATAATTTTCATACATTTTTAAATACCTGATTTGTTAAAGCAAGTAGTAAGGTGGAATTAATTTTATGATTCTTGGAATCTACAAATTTTGAGAAAGTATGGATCAAACACCGTGGTCATTTTTTTAAAGAACTGTTGAACTATTTTCATGCATAGTTTTAATGTCTTTCAAGGTGTGTTCTGTAAATGCAAACTCTTGGAACTGTGATGGTAAATTTTCCTATATTGATTAATGGGTATTGAAAAGAAATCCATGTCTGTCATCCAAAGCAATCATTTAATAATCAATGTTATAGCCCTGGAATAGTAGTCCTCATTAAATTTAAAATAATTAACTGCAAAATGCATTTATTACCATAAATGTCAGTTAACTTCAAACCTCTTAGACCATAATTATGGAAAGTTGGGTGGGAGTCAACTATACATGATGCTTTATCTCAAGTCTTTCTAGTGAGAACTTCTCAAACTATGATTGATTATTGATGAGGGGTCAAGGTTTATTGGCTTCTTGGGCAATCTAATGTTAATAGTTAATACACTGGTGCCATGTTATGTGCTAATCAGTTATTAACATTTTCTGAGTGATATTAGTGTCATATCAAGTAAAAATAATCTTTACTATTGACACTTGAGCTAGGCACCTAAGGTTTGGAGCAGGTCCCTAAATAAATAGAGGCAGCCCAACCTTGAGAGATTTATTCTATGCTTAATTCACATATTTCAGACCTAGAGAGGGCGGCCATATCCAGCAGCATCATCTACCAATTCAAGGACAAAAATCCTTGGATCCAGAGATCAAAGGACATAACCTTTTTGGTTTCTTAAGGGCATTCTTATCTAGGGATTGCATTTAACTAAAAGCATTCTCATCTATTAGTAAACTGATTTGTGGGGCAGTATGAGCAACATCAGTTCTAATTTTAGGAAAGATCTTCCACCAAGCACTCAAGTTCTAATAATTATTATTATTTTATTGATGTAATCCAATAGATTTTATTATTATTGCTCTATTGAAGTATTCCAGCAGATTTTATCCATAAAATGCAGCTCCAAGGTTATTGTTAATGTTTACTTTGTTAGTATAATGGTGTGGTACATTGTTCTTTCTTACTTGGCATCATTCTACTTTAATAAATAATTATTTTAAATTAGATAGAGGCCATCCCAATGGTATTGAATCCGATTTCCTACCAGCATATGAACCATGGCCAAAAATGAGAGAACACTAATAGATGAAGAAAGGACAAATCTATTTCAAAATACCATAGAGGGATTCAAAGGGGTCAAGAGAATTACAAAGCTAATGACACAAATGTTATGGCTTCAGAGTAACATGCATATCACCATTCCTTCGCAAAATCCAGATTCAAACAAATGCTCTTGGGGGAAGAAGATAGCAGGGAAGGTTCCTTAATGGAAGATTGCTGACCCTAAACATCAGATGGTAGTCAGGCTTCTCATTGCTCTCTAGTTTCAGCTAATAAGGAGGTATTGGAGTCCAATAAAGGGACCTTCTATGCCTCTTGACTGCCCAGTTGTGGGAGTTGCATCACCCTTGGGAATTGACTCTGCTTGCTAGAACCAACAAGACTACCTGCTCAGATCTTCCTAAGGAAGATGTATATAAACTTTTGCAGATTTCCACGAATAACAAGGCTGAATGCTCTGTTCTTCCTGAGAGATTTTATTTTTCTGATGAAGTTTTAGATTCAGAGAATGACACGTATGGGGAATCCATGGATAATTGGAAGCTGATGACTCCATTAAAAGGAGGTTGATTTTGGGTCAACAAGAAAGTCGAAATTGAAATATTTTCCCTCTCAACAAGAGCTGTTTTCTCATATTGAAAAACATGAATATTAATCTATGTATTGTCTGTTTCCTTCTTTGTGAGCAGAGAGAATCCCTAACTACTTAATTAAAAGAAGGCAAATAATGGAATGCAAGATAAATACTATTACACAAAAAGGGATTAGCATTTTTGAAACTTGGTTTTCATTCCATGAGATAACATTAAAAACAATGCTAAATAGAAACACTAAATGCATGTTAAATGGCTAGCTAAAAGTTATGTGAGAGGAAATAGTCCATAAGTTACGCAGACTCCTCGCTGAAGACTCGCCAGACTCTACGGTCTCCGAAGTCGAAATACCCTCGGGTCGAAGTCCTCGGGGCCTTAATCGCACTTCCCGGCCGAAGTCCTCGCCAGGTCCTCGGCCGACTCGCTAAGTTTATGGACTGGCCAAACTCGCCAGTCCGTGAGAGTCTTGTCGAAGACTCGAAGAACAAAAGTGGTTTGAAAAGTACAAAAAATTACTTTGAAATTTAAAGTTAAAACTTATTTTTTTTCTACTTATTGTGAATGCAAAATGATGTATGCCATGAAGGTTTCAGATGGTTTCAGAGGTCTTAATTTGGCTTATGGCGAGCTCCTTCGACCTCATCATCAAGGACAGGAGCTCGTGGTGCCGCCTCAGATCTTCACCAGGCATGCTGTCCTCAATTCCCGGAAGTAGGGGCACCGCCTCTGACTCTGAGAGAAGCGGGCGCTAAAGGTTCCCCTGACACCTGGGCCGCCCTGATTCTCAGCCGCCCCCGTGACCCTCGGGCAAGAGGCCACCCCACCCCCATATGGGCCCCTTGACCGCTTAGGGGCACCGCCCCATTCCCAATGGGTATCAGCTCTTTTGTTCGGCCGGGGTGCCGCCCCTTGAACCCACTAGAGGTGCTACTTTACCCCACAAAGGGCAATCGCCTCAACCCCATTAGGGGCAATTTCCTAATACTTGATATTATGGCACGATCACATCCATGACCTATCTTAGACACATTCGTAGGAAGGATGCAGGCTCCTTTGAGCCATAGACTTCTAGTTATTGTTTTGAATCTTTTGATATTTCATATTTGTTTGGAACATTTGATGTCATGGATTTCATATTCAATGATTTTTGTATACATTTGAGTCTTTGACTATATATCTAAGTGTGCTATTTCCTTGGGCAACTCAGCTACAATTTGTGTTTATACTTATATGATCGATGTATACTTGTGTTAGTGACAAGGACCTTGATTGGGTTGATCGGGCAAATAGAGAGGCTGAGGCTATAGCCATGGCAGAGGAGGAGGCTAAAGCATGAGCAAACACATCCACAAATAATGTTGGTGAGGGTGGCATGGAGTCCAAGCAGAGACTATGGTTGTAGTTGCTACATCATCTACTACCCACCTTAGATGCCTTCGTAGGAAGGATGCAAACTCCTTCTAGCCATAGACTTGTAGTTATTGTTTTGATATTTCACATTTGTTTGGAACATTTAATGTCATGGATTTCATATTCCATGAGTTTTGTATACATTTGACTAATTTTATATATCTAAGTATGTTATTTCCTTCAGCAGCGCAACTACAATTTGTGTACTTTATACTTATGTGATTGTTGTATACTTGTGCATGTGATCAAATTTGCTTTTATTTGTGTTGAATTCAATAAAGGGTGCTTGAAACAAGTTTTAAATCCTTAAAAATCTCTAAATTTCTAGGGTTTTTTCAACTTTTTTTCATTTTGCCGAGTCTGCGCCAAGTCTGAGTCCTGAGTTGCCGAGTCTCCGAGTCGAGTCACCCTCTCCGAGTCCGAGCCGAGTCCGAGTCTTGTAACTATGGGAAATACCTTATCTCACAAATGTTGACAGCAATACATTTATCATATTTCATAACATAAGTAAATGGAAATACTAACAATCATCATGGCCCTAAGAGTTTTACAAGGTGGAGGCATATTACCAGTTTACCACCAGTGAATGGTAGACTTTACTATAGTGTTACTTAATGAAATATAAAAACATATGATAAAATCTAATAATAGCCTAACTTGAGGATAAAATAAGAAAGATTTATTACTCCTAATGTAAATAAACCCAAACACTACATGCATGCTAAATACAAACGCAAACACTAGATGCATGCCAAATGCCTCATGAAATGTGATGTGAGAGGCAATAAGCTATTACACAAACGTTGATAGCCATACATTTATAATAATATTTGTCACATAACATATGTAAATGCAAGTACTAACAATCATCATGGTTATAGAGTTTTCCACAGCAAGAGAGATGCTAGAGCCAGGGAATAGTAGGCTTCATTGTAGTATTATGTAATGCAATATAAAAATACACAATAGAATTTAATAATAGCCAGGTAGAGGTCAAAAGAATGAAGATATATTACTATTAATATAAACAAGATGCAAAACTTATAGATCACTATCCATGTTAGAAGGATAATATATTTTAAATATTCTGTGTAGATTAGAGTGGGAAAGAAACAGGAAAACATTCAGTAGGCCAATGGACCAATCCAAGCAAATTTTTAATTTGGATAAGATTTATCTCAGAAAATACTGGTTTCATATAGGATTTCACTATTGAATCATTGATCAAATCAAAGAAAATTTCACTAAAGCGTATACTTTGTGGCCAGTTTTTAAAGTACGTAGCAAGTCACAACCAATTTCCAGGCCATTACAGGGGGCTACATTAAGCCATCAGAAAATATTTGCTACTTACTTCCATTATTTGGAGACATGTGCTCCATGGGAAATGGCTCTTCCAAAGGTAATCCTCACAGTCTTGCTGCGTTTATATACTAAGATGCTTTTGAATTCAAAATTAAAAGGTCCAAGAAAAGTTTACAAAACAGAGTTCCACAAGAGCTAGCATTGCAAATTGGAAATTGAAAAAGAAAATTCGACAAATCATATTTAATCATAGATTCATATATAATAAAATATGTAAAATAGTTAGCATAATACGTATTACATGTTAAATAAAGTGAACCATAGTCTAACATTTTTGTATAATAACAAATATTAACTTCAATTCAATCAAATAAACATGACAATAATATGACATAACCATGCCAAAATGCTCCAAACATTACAGATATTCCATGCCAAAATTGCATAAAAGAATTAAGATTATAGCAATAATTTAATTAAATATTCCACCAGTAATTGATGGAGTTGCAAAAAGATACATTTTATTCCTTGGTGTCAATCCACATACCTCTTCTGGTGTAATTGTGTACATCAGATTTTCAACTTTCTGAGCAAACTGAAATAGCTTTTCAAATTGCTGCCATGATGAATCCACATGGGATAAGACAAACAAGTCAAGACACAGTTCAAATCTGGTAGATGCTAGTATGTTTGAAAAATCCAAGAAATAGAAATACTGTTTAAGCAACAAAGAAAGCAAAGCCCTCTCTCTTGTGATAAACAAGGATAAACAAAGACCTATAGATGGTTTTATAACATATATGGTAAAATGTAAGTCACTGTGTTTCACCTATAGGAATAGTAAATCAAATTCATGGGTGTTGCTTATGTCTTTTGCTGATCATGTTGTATTCCCACTAAGATGAGTAAGCTTACATAATTTATGATAGAGTTGATATATCGAGTACATGCTTGCTCGTATGCTTCACTTGCTTGATGGTAGAACTTTGCTAGTGTGGGAACCATATTTGCCTGCTCATAAAGGCTAGAAAACAAAAGATAACTTCAATATCAGCTGAAGGAATAAAAAATGCTCATAGCTCAAACAGCTCCTATTGCACAATATTGTGAGAGCAGAAATACCAACAAGATCTTGACAAAAAGAGGGAACATGTGAATATAAATATATAGCTGAAAAAGCATGAATACCTATTTTGAAATGCTGCATAATTTTCAAGGAGGACAATATCTGCATGCTTAGGGTCAATTTGTGCTATGCGCTCCAAAGTTGTAAACATGGTCCCAACCTGTTTCAAAGCATGGTGAGGTATTTCTAAATCAAATTATAACTTTGAAATAAACTGCATGCTAATAAATATCCAACAGTGCATGATCCATGTCAATAGCGACATGGTATGACGGTTAAGTTGTTGTGGTGTTGTTTTGGCCATCAAGGTGCAAACCCCACTGGGGGTGTAATTGTTGAATGTTTAAATTGGGGATGAGGTCCCCGATTTGTGACCTCACTGGTTCATAGCTTCAAGTCAAAAGCATTTACCCCTTAATAAAAAAAACAGTGCATGATCCATAAACAAGGTGGCTATTCCAGTCCTTGCAATATCAACATTAATTATAACTTTAAGTGCTCCAATCAATGAAGGACTGATATACTTATTGTTCCAGAAGTAAACCTTACATACAAAAATCTAGTCTTAAAATGAATTTGTCTTGAACAAAAACAGTATTAAAGAAAATAATTAACAGTAAATGAGAGTAAGCATGACCCAAAAACTGTAATGTCCCCTTCTCATCAGTAATCTGTTCTGATACTCATCCGCCTATTCCGGAAGCCTGTAGGCATGTATGAGGTAAAATCAGGGTTTCCAATTCTGAGGTTCCTCGGCATTTTCTGAGAGTTTACTATTTATAGTAAATTCTATTTTAAGCAGTATGGAGTTTGTCAGCTTTCGGTACTTCATTTCCAGTTGGAGCATTTATTTGCAGTTCATGTTTGTCCTCTTAAGGCATTTTTATGTTGAATAAAGGCATCCGGGTTATATTATGCAGTTGACCCCCTTGGCCTAGTTGAACAACTTTAAGTTGTGTTTAAAAAGGGGACTTTGAAGGGTGACACCTTCATGAGGAGATTTAATAATTTTTTATAAAAAACATTATGCCTTGGGAAAAGTGGACGCCACTTTAATAAAAGAGGTTTTTTAAATAAAGTGAAATTCCTTCTAAGCAATTTGGACGCCATCTTGAGAAGTTGATTGTTTTTTGGAATTTGAAAGGTCTCCTGTGTCTTTTGATTTGCTTCTCAGGAATTTGGAGAGTTTGAGAGCTCTTATTTAATGAAGGTTTTTGCTCCAGCATTTCATCCATTCATGTTATCATACTGTTATGCTGTCGGAATGACAAATGAAATCTTGCTTCGAGGATGCTACCTCCTAGCCAATTATCCAATTTCATATTTGATACAACATCTAGTTGGAATTCGCTGCTTCTCATCCAGACTAGCAGATTGTGCTCAACTGAAGAAGTTTTGATGATAGTTCCAGTTTTTGAGTTGTTGATTCTTACACAGCTGGAAGTGAAAATTCGAATGCATCTCTTAGAATAAATTTATTCTGATTATGGGTATTTTTGCTAAGTGTTTGTTATGCCAAGGCGCCCCCTCTTGCAAAGTTTGAGATTTAAATTTGAAGATTCTGATTTTTTATGCCAAAATCACCCTTGAAGAGGGCCGTACCATTCAAGGAAGCATTGGGATTTGTGCCAGAAATAAAGCTGCTGTTTGGTTGCTATTTGATGATCAGAAAATGTTCGCCTACCTTCTAAGAAGACACAGCAAAAGACGGCATTCAATTCGGAGGTGAATTAAGTGAGTTATGAACATTTCATTGATTCTCATAGTTGTAGATTGATATTTCCAGTTTACAGTTTTTGTATCAGATTTTAGAAGTTCTGATTTCTGATTCATTATCAGCTGTTAGAGAGATAAATAATCATTTGAAAAGCATCTAATATTCATGTGTTTGAAGATTATTGTAATTCCTATGTAATTTGCAGCTTATTTCTCCTTTGTACAAACTGTAAACAGTAGTATTGTTCCAGTTTTAAATGCTGCAATTCTTTCTTTATCTTCTCACATAAGTACCCCTGGATGGTTTACCGCCAGTGTGGATAAATTGATTGTAACACTTTTGTACCCACTCATAGTGGTGAATCCCCACAATTCTGTGGATGCCCGCCGCAGCGGATGAATTAGTTTGTAATAGCTCATGGCTGGTTATCCGCCTATCAATTTCTAGCTTTCAATTTAACACTCCGTCATATGTTAGCACCTCGCCCTCAGCGGGATCTTGAGTGCACATTCTTGACGTTGAGTAGTTTCTTTCAAGTACTGTTGTTTTATTCCTCCGCCATATGACAACACCTCTCCATCTTTTGGATTGAGTGTGCATTCTTGGCGTCGAGTCCCTTTCAGTTTGGTTTCAGTTTGATGCTAATGCTAATCCAGTTAACTATTGCTGGTTATGTTGTGTAATTTCTTCAAAAAAATTGGTTAGCATATTTCAAAAACAATGCATAACAGAAGAACTGACTTGTAGAAACCCAATTTAGGTGAAAATTCCCAAAGAAATTGACCAAATCCCCTCAAACCACTATCTCCAATTGTTGGTTACAAACTTACAAGATCTATTGCCTCCTTGAGGCCTTCGAGGACATCTTAAAATGTGAACTGGTATTCAAACTCCTACAACAGCAAAAGCCCCTACTGTCTGACCATTCAACTGCACAAATACTCATACAAAACTCTCAAGACTGGTCTTAAATGTTTAGTTACAGTCCAATAACATGAAAAGAACCCCTTCTACAAATTACTAAAGTTTGTTATAGCTTCTTCTTCAATTACAACAGAATCTTGAAGAAGCCTTACATCTCCAAAAGCTCCAAAGTTTCAAAGAAATGCCAAGTCCACAACTTTCGCCTATTGCTTGTGTTTCTCACTACATGCAGCATGTGTGACCAACTCCCCTGTTCTCGGCTGTTGCTTATGTTTTTGGCTATATGTGATGTGTTCAACCACAGTTGAATATGTTGCTTGCAAACTATCTAATACTGACAGATTCAACCACAGTGAAACCTATCAATTAAGGCAATTTGAAGCACTTGGGAAGTTCCCACCCGGTTTCCAGATCATCCAGATGGTTCCTTTCAATTGTTCAACCTCCTATGTTCTAAGCTGACTTTTGTTTTATATCTACCAAGATGAGTCATGTCTTTGTGAGTAATTCATTTGGAAGGGTATAGGAAGTAAGTTAATGAGATTTGCTAGTCCTCCAAACAAACATAATTGATCAATATCAAACATTACCATACTAAAGCAAAAAAGATCTCATCAAGGAATCATGCATAGTATACCATCGGAATCAAAGCTATTAGAGCTAGACAGCACAAGTTCATAACACGAAAAAGGAAATCATATGTGTGATGTATCCTTCCTAGCCATGCATTTTCAACCCATGAGACTGTAGACAAACTCCTATTCTCTCTAGTTGAAGGCCCCACATTCTCACAACCATTATATATGAAGGAAATTCACTGTTGATCCATAAGGATCTAGGAAACGATGATGCATTACAAGATGAAATCATCTCAGAATTTTCAGGTACAGAAATGCACCCCAGGAACAAGCAATACAAAACTGGCCATTTTGATAAGTGGCAATTTTGAAACCTCTGGTTCACTGAAGAGGCAGTTACAAAACCACTGATCTGCACAAAAGGGTAGTTTTGTCATGATGATAGAATCAACAATGTGATGCTTTCTCTTCCAATTCCTACTCTAGAGCACAGGAGACACTCCTCAGCACCTATTTAAGGACTAGAGGAAGTCAAATTGCCAAATTGGACAATTGAACACATTCCATAGCAAATACACCGCCAATTGGAAGATTGAGAACAATCTACCAAACATGGCACACAGAGTGACAGTGCAATGCATAAGAAAAAGTAATTTCTAGGAAGAGTACACAAGTCAAAAGGTTGAAGCATTTGAAGCTGAAGAGCACTACGGAGATAATAAAAAAATGCATGGAGTTTCTCACATGTGTAACTGTTTTCACTTCCAAGAGAATGCTTGGAATGTGTCAATGCCATTTCCAACTGGTTTCCCTCTTCTTAAGGTTCCCACAATGTTACCCCAAGTTTCCAAGACAAGGACAATAGGGGATGGGGGACAACTTTTGGGGACAAACTTTTTTGAGCCATTTTTGGGGACGGCAAGGGATGGCAAAGGGGACGACTATATAAAATAGAGAAATTTAAAATACCTGTATGATAACATTGCTAAAACATTCATCATATACATTATAGATACTTAATACATAACCTTTGTGTTGAATTGAGAGTTCACATGAGAGTCCAACAAATTAGCAAATGTAAAAACTTAAATGCTTTCATAAATCATTATCAATATGCATGTGATTTAAAAAAATAGTATACAAGTACAACAAAATGCTCAAAGGCTGCAAGTTTTGCTTTCAAATATAATACCAAAAACAAAAAAGTTTCATTTTATTTCCCACTCATTGAAGGCGAGTTAGGGTGTGAAGGTTTCAAAGATCCCTGTCTTATTTTGTCCCAAAAACTCAGTTTGAATGGATTGACATTTCGTCAAACACTTGGCATGAAAAGTGTCTAAGTTCTGGTTCCTTAAGTCTGATATAGATTTCTTAGTGTCCTAATGCTGGTTTGAAAGATGTTTCAATGCCAAAACATAGACAATAACATAGAAATGACAGATAAATGATTGCATACTCTATATCAAGGAACCCACTTGCAAATATGCCTTTATTGATAATCTAACAGGTCTGATATAGGTTATATCAGTCTATTACAATCAATAAAATATATCTCCAGTTGATCAAATAAAAATGTATGGCATACCTGTGATCAATCTTCCATGAAGTATACAAGATATTGTTGATATGACAATGAAAGATACCTGAAATGGAATACAAAAGTGGCTGCTACAGACTGATGTTTAATATAGAATGCTGATGTGAAGTATACAAACTGAAATAGCTCCAAACAATCCCACGAACCTTCCTCAAGGGTAGTACACCAATCCTTGAAGGCTGTAATAGCCTTTGGGAGTGCACTTAGGGTTTCAACAAGCCACGATCTGCCCTTAATATGCAAAACCCACATCTGATATGTATTCCACAATGCCTAAAAATTATGTGCCAAACATAATATTCAACACCCACAAAGATATATACCCAAATTGCCAAAATGGTGGAATTAAACATGAACCAGCAACATGAAAATTATATCAGCATGTAATCCATCAACATTTCACCATAAAATCAATGCCATAATGCTGCCATGAAACCCTATAGGTGAAATCTGCAATATCTCCTCAAGATATCAATACCCAACTTTGAAATTTGTCATACAAACCATTTCCAAGTTGTTACAAAACCCTAGCAGTTGATAAACCTGCAAATACCTGTTTTTCCAGCTCTTTAGTCTTGCCAAATTAGGCCGATGAAATGCAAATGCAAACCCTAGGTGGATTTGTCTGTTTTGTGAATTGGGTTTTCATCCAATTCACTATCCTCCAAGGGATTTCGTCCTCAAAAGCCTTGTATGCTGCTGAAACCCTCTTTTCAGAGCTCAAACCTGCAATTTCCTTTTGTCGAAATAAGAATAGAATGTTCAAAAACGAGCCCAACACTTTACTTTATAACCTCCATGAGCTTTTTTTAATAAAAAGCAATAAAATATCCTCTTCAAGGGTCTTTCCTCATCAAAAGAAATGGCCACCTTTTAAAAACAACTTTAGTTACTAGGATGGGGGCACTTTTCACTATTCATCTTATGATTTTCAATTACTATTCACCCTTTACTATTCCCATAAGGAAAACTTTAATTTTTCACTTTATCCCTTGATTCACCAACTGAACTCCAAACTGAAGGACTCATAAGGCTCCCAGCTAAACTACCCAGCCCTTGGTTGGGTCCCCTAACCTTTCTGCTGACCCATGAGAACCCTAATAGTAGGCCAACCTCCGCTATAGTCTAAGCTGCCCAAGGAAGGGACATTACAAAGTTGTTGGCATGTGAACTCGGTTTTTTTAATCAAACATTGCTAAAATAGTTGGTGACAAGTACAACTATTTTTCTTAAAACATTGTCATGTCCCTCTCGATATCTCTGAAAGTACGATTGGCCTATCACACCTACCCTCGTGAGGTCGACATAGATCGATACAGAGGGTCACTTCGAGCTTGGCCTACCAATTGGCGTAGTTTGATCAAGAGGGCTCTCGCTTTGGCTCGCTCGAGACTTCTTTGCATCCGCTATTTTAGCAGCTCTCGCAAAGTACTGCGGGGACCCCGCTATTTTGGGCAAGATGACTTTGGCGCCGCTCGTAATCACTTCGTGTTCGCCTTCGCATCATCTAATGAAGAATCGGATGAGTAACGAGAAATATTAATGTTTAATTGTATTAATTAAATATTAATTATTTAATGATTTTAATATAAAGTTAATAATATTAATTATAACTTAAGTGATTCTTCTTGAGGGGTGCGCCATCATCAGGCGGGGTCATTTTGGCAATTAAATTATGATTAAATATTTTGGCTGAGACTATGGAAGAATTAAAAGAATTAAAAGTCAAATATTTATTAAAACCCTATTTTTAAGGAAATCGCACTTTTCAGCCTTATAGTGCATTTGCCTTGGGAATTGTGCCATTATGAGATTATTGAATTTGAGAACTGATCAACTTTGATCTGAGCAAGAGACTTTAGGGTTTCGAGTTCGAATTCCTTGGGGAACGAGCCATCTCCACTGGAAGCAATTCAGAGGGTGTGAAATAGCACTTGATTTATTGCAGCAGGAGGTTTCTTCATCCAGAGGAAACTACAGAGCTTACAAAGATCATCTTTGTCAGAGTTTTTGATTAGCATTCCATCTATCAGGGTTTCAAAGTTGAGGCGCACCTTCTACAGAGTTCAAACATTGATTTTAAAGGGGGCCGTACAACTTGCATTAATTGCTGCTGCAGGCCGTACCATTCTGTCAGGCTGTACTTGCAGCAAAGGACATGTTTCTTCATTGTGGTCAAGACGTCTCTTTTTTGGGCTTGCTACCTTCATTCAATTTGGCGCCTAAGAGTCTGGAGTCATCCACAATCACCAGACAGAGGGAGAAGGGCATGTTTGTTGCAGCCGTACCATATATACCAGATCATTAAATGCTGTCTCAAAATCAGGTTTCTAAATATTTGTTGCCTTTTTACTTTGCATGTTATCATAACTCCATTGTAATCGTCTCAGAAGTATAATAGAATATCTGGCAACATTATTATCAGTAGATTACACAATTTCTGGAGTATTTAGAATTTATTTAGAATTTCTATCATTTTATTGCAAAAATCGCCATCTTCATTTATTGTTCAAAAACCTCAAAAACGTCAAAAAAACCAAAAATTGCAAAAACGAACCAAGATTCAGTTAGAATCAGAATCAGGGGAAACTAGGGTTTCTACAAACATTGGATTTTCCGGCGTAGATTGTTCTCACCGTCCCCATGATGGTTGGGGACGTCATAGATATCCCTGCCCATCCCCTTTTGTTTTTTTGGGACATCCCCAAGTTTCTGAGACATCCCCTATGTTTTTTCAAAAATTGGTGAGGGCTCATGGATGTCCCCTAGGCATCCCCTTGTTCCCGAAACGTTTTGAAAACAAGGATGCCATAAAAAATGTTGGGGACACATCCCCGAGTTTCACTGAGTTTCCAAGATAAAAAATTGTCTCTAAGGTGTGGATTATTGCTGGTCATCTTTCCATTTCCATTGCATACTCTAACTCTAGTTTATGAAGAATTCCAATGTCATTTGAATGGAAATTCAAGTAGAATGGCATGGATTGAAAATTGTTTGACTACTACTTTACACAAGAATAGTTTTGTATTTTTTCACAGATCAATTGGTATTAAAGTAGTAAGTTCCTTGAGGAATGTAGGAATTATGGTATAACTATACCTTTAGATCTTTGATAAGGTATGGTTGAAAAATGACAAAATTACTCAAAAAGAAGCTTGAGGATCCCCAAGCATACTATAAGGAGGTGGTAGAATGTAATGTCCCCTTCCTAATCAGTTTAGTATGGTGGACCATTAGCCTATTATGTTGATTCTTGTAGGCTAATGTGTATGGTTAGGGGACTCTGGGGGTGTTTCGTCTTGTGGTTTGACGGTTGTCAGTGGCTAGTTGGGTTCCAACCGTTGTTGAGCATGATGCGTTTATCTGGAATGTTTTCATGGTGATTTTCTAGTACTTACTAGTTTTAGTAAGTTAGTTTCAAGCACAAGTGTGCCAGTTGTCAGTGTTGCTATTTTTAGCAGTGTCAATGGGTGTCAATTTCAATGTTCGAACGTGGATTGGTATTTGTATTTTAAATAACGTAGAGTTATTAAAGTTAAATTGAATATTTAACATACGGTATTTAAATATATTAAAGTGTTCTAAAAGAGGCCCATGGGGAGTCATAAGTTGTTTTAAAAGGGGGACCAAGTTATTTACCTAGAGATGGGTGCCCAAATTGGAGACTTAATGAAGTCTCAAATATTAAATAAAATATCCTCTCTATTTGGGGCATGGGATTTGGAGGAGGCTATTTAAGCCCTTTTGTGGTTCATTTGCCATTTAATGCTTGGTTGATATCTTTGTTATTTTGGTTGGAGGAGTTGGTTCTTCTTCTAGGGTTTGTGAGAACGAAATCCCTTGTAGACAACATTCTCTATGTTGTTAGAAGATATAGTTCAGAGGATTCTTTGTGATTTCACTTCAAGAATCACAGTTGAGCTTTATTGCAGTAAAAATTTCATAGTTTGAGCTTCATAGATACATATCAGATTTGAAAGATCATCCTACTGAGCAGATTGGAGATCATCAACAGCAGATTTGAGGAGCAATAGTGGCTCTCATGCTGATCGTACCATTTTCCAGAGCTAGCCAAACATTTTGAGAGGAGCTTGGAGCTTGGAGCATTTTCCTGCATTATATTGTTCTATCAAACATTGCAAATATATCACAAAAAAATCATCAAAACACAAAAGAAACAAAGGAAAAATAGGGTTGCATATTACAACGGTATCAGAGCAGTGTATCCTACCATCCTGGAGGGTTACACAACAGAAAACCACAGTCTATGAGTGATGCATACTCAACACCAGTATTATCTGAGGAGAAATAGGTTAAATCCTAACATTGAAGACACTCTTATATTTCCCTTT